>JANHFM010009281.1:24226-39800 GCA_032468115.1 Grayia smithii
GCTGAACTGCAGCTAGCAGTCAGCTGAAGTAGCCTGCAGTACTGCACTCTTAACCACTGCGCCACCTCGGCTCTTGTATTTCCAGAATTATATCATTTGAAAACTTGCCAAAAATTCACTCAATAAATTTATATTTTGTATGTAGCCTTTAAAAAATGTGAAATAGGAAAAATTAAGACTAAGGTAGGAAAAATACACAAAGAGATGTCTTGAGAAATCTTTTATTTGTTCTCCTGTACATGACTATACTGTCACTTATTCTTGATCAAAATACTTATATTCATACTTCTATTCATTGTTTTAAACCCTACATTTATCATGCTGCCCATGAGTGCTGTGTTCTGTTCCCCCCCCCCCCCCGAATATCGTCAGATGATTCCTCTTCAAAATAAGAAGAAAGGGGTTTAGGAAGTATCATATGTAATCTAATTTGAGAATAACCAACCATGAAACCAATGAAGTTTTCCTGAGATCTTTGGAAGACTTGCTTACACGTAACTTCAGCATCACAAACTCCATTTTTATAACAAACAAAATTGAAAATAGTTTTAAAAAAAACACATTTGGGAATATTTTTACTGTGTATATAATGCTGATATAATTGTCATGTTGCATTCCTTGATTACCTGAATTCTGGAATTTTAGTCTGCTCCTTGTGTTTTTGAAAATGTAACTTTGACATGTTGGAATGGTTGATTCTTTAACTTCAGCTTTGATTTGCTGGAACTCTATTTTTGATTTTATGAAATCCGGCATTGATCAGAAACTGTTGTGAATCTCTTTTTCTTCAAAATATGCAGTTTGACTTAGGACCAAGTGGCATATCTAGCACTAATAGTCTATTCCAATTGATGAGGTTTACTGACATAACTCACATAAAACATACTCAAATAATTTATGTGTGAAATAGCAAAAATACAGGACATTCTAACTATTACTATAGTTGAGGAAATAGCAATCAGATTCTGAAGTGGAAATATTTGTGCAGAATTAAAATAAATTTATTTTAAATTAAACTCCAAATAGATGTAAACAATATGAATCTCAAATACTTAGTAAAGGGACTGTCTAGGCTGGAGCTATAAGATTCAAATTCTCTGGCTTCAGGCTATATTAGGATTGTTAGAGAAGTTTAAATTTAGCAAATTGAGTTGCCTAAAATAGAAGTAGGAGATAGAAAAAGATACCAGAAGGGACTTTTGGGAAAAGAGAAGGCCTTGGGAGATTCTGAAATTTTTCTGTATTTTTACCTGAAAGAAACATAGTCAAAATAAATTATGTTCTTTGTAAAACAAATGGTTAGGGGGGGGGGGAGAAAATAAGGAGGTAGAGGTTTGGGAGCAAAGAGTCTAACAAATGTTTGAAGATTTTATGAATTAGTTGTGATATGATTTTGTATCTGTTCATTTTTTTTCCTAGAAGATATAAAATAGAAGATATAACAGCAAGGCAGTAATGGAAATCATCATCACAATAATGATGGCTCTTAGTCTTATTGCTGTTTATCAGGGAAGGGCTACATTCCTCCATTTTAATAGTAAAGGAGCAAAAAAGAAATGCTGTCTCTCTCACACACAAATCTTAGGAAGATCATTAGACCTGAAACCCTTGTCTATCTATTAAAGCATCTAGCACAGCACTGCAGAGAAATCTTACTATACTACTAAAAGAATGTATTACCATACAGCTCCTAGATTATTTCCCATCCCTTAGTGATAGATGGCTGAGCTTAGAAACATGTCTTTTACTGCAGTTCTGGATATTTGAAGGACTCTACTTTCTAGATTTTCATTACCTGCTTCTTGCATGAAATGTACTAGTTTTGCTAAAGTAAAAGGCAATTGAATAGGTGGCACTTTTGGCTTAGTGGGAAAACTAGGGATTCCTCCCTGAGACCCTTACACCTGTTCTCTTGATGGCTATTGTTTCCCTTTGCAATAACAGTTCTGTGTTTTCTCTAGACCAGAGTCTTGGCTCTCATTTTTTCAAAGAAATAATACAAAAACTTAGGAGATATCGTGGTTAACTATACATTTTCTAGACTGGCTGTTAGCATGAAATTAGTCCAAACACAGAGGTCCAAGCAAAGACAGTTATAGTTCTGCTCTGCCACTCATAGAATACAATAGCTGAATTACATTTGAGTGGTTTAATTAAATATTAAAGAATACTGCTCAAGAAGGAATGAGAAGGACAAATAAGACAAAAGAAAAATTATTAGCTGGAATGTAAATGGCCCTTCATGATTAAATTATTAACAATGGGTACTGGATTTATTAATGCTCAGTTAATGCTCTTAACCAATTGATAATTGGTTATCAATTAACCAGATGACCAGATACCTTCCCTCAGGAAATGCTAACAGCTACTTATATAGTTTATCTATACTGTAGATCAGAGATGTTAAACTGGTGGCCTGTGGGCTTGATGTGTCATCTGTAGGCCACGCCCACCCCAGCTCCGTGAAGGGAAAAAAACATCGCAAAATGTGTTGTGATAGCAATGTGACACCCGTGATGTAGATTATTTAAGATTTTAACCATCCACTACCCAAGAAATAATTTAGCTTTTCTTTAATTACAGAATTTGATTTTGCAGGAACAGCCAATGTATAAAAAAATTACATGGCTCCTGTGACTGTCAATATCTAATTGATTGTAGAACCATTACAAAGACAGCAATTATTTTTAAAACCATCTCAAAATTTTGGTTAAGAACTATGCTTAAATTGAATAAAGAAGTTCTTTATTAAATGGTTTCAAATATTTTATGCATTATGGAGGAAATAATAGAATACGGATAGAAATTTTATTTTATTATACTGATAGGTGAATGAGAGGAAGTGTTTGAAAACACTTTCTAAATTTATTGAAATTTCCACAGTGTAGTTCCTTCCTATTTCCTAAGTAGAGTTAGGTATGCTAACAGTAATTTATGGTTTTCCTTGATCTTTTATTCATTTTATTTAATAATCATATATAATCATTGGAACAGACTACTTTCAGGTAGTTGAAGAGTACCATTACACTCTGCTATCATCTTTCTGCAAAGCAAAAACAGTTGTTCTCATTTCACTTCATGGTTTCTAGTTCCCTATCATTCTAAATGATCTGGATTTCAGGACCCTTCTCTAATTTTTTCTGAATATTACCTTTAAAATGTAAAAATACATTCTATTTTACATCAATTCAACTTAAACAAGTACCTCCTATATATTTTAACAAAATGAATTATGATGTCTGAGTATTAACAATTTTAGTTTTTATAAATAATTCACACTTGATTACTGTTTTTAGGATGACACATTAAAGAAAGATGATGGAGAATACATATACTGTCTTATAAGAAGTAGGGATGACCCCAAAGCAGCCTACAATCCATATGATCTTCAAGTAGTCTCTGCAAATATGGCTAGACAAAGTAAAGAATATTGGACTATTAGTGCCTCATATGTATCCAAGGTAACAAATCACTTTTCCCAGTCCAGAAATAGCAAATTACTGTTCCCGCATTATTTCTTATTTCTAGGTTTTTTTTCTCTATACTTATGCAGAAACGTAAAGTCCTTGTGCAGTAGTTGCATGCCTTAGAATTCAATTGAATTGAGACATAAAATAAAATAACAAAATAAAATAAAACTTTATCTACATTTCCCTGAAGAAAGATATAACAACAAAACACAGATAAGCAGTTGAAAAATATTAATTCACACGTGTACTCCATAGATGTTTTTTCAGAAGGCCAGCTTGTGCAAGAACAGAATGGTAAGCACTGTCAGACCGGTTCTGACCTTTTTCTGACTGTGCTTCTGAACTGCAGATCAAACAGTGAAAAACTCTCATGTAAACTCTAACAGAATAGAAGAATAGATATTCTGATATTCTGAAAATATCAGCTCTGCTCATTTTACTTCCCCCTCCCAACAAGAACAAGGACGAGTGGATAAAATTTGCTTTTTATTCATTCTTTTGCCTTTGGGATACCATGTCCATTTGAGCCACTTAATTTTTTTCTCAAGAAGTTTTTTTCCCAATAAAACGCCAAGTGACTTCATCCTCCAGCTCTCTTGTAGAGACTGTTAAAGATGGCTGGTCTCCATTATACCTACGTATATTATATATAGGTATATTATTTAATGAAAAATTGATAAAAATAAAAGGGTTTGAATAAAAAAGTATGGGTGGGTTTGTAGACCACAAACATAGTTTGTGCATAGTATTCATTCCCCCCTCCCTTAAAAAGATAACTACAAAGAATGATAGCTGCATCACTATTTATTCTTTTTGTAATTCACCAGCACCCTCTAAAGGTGTTTCTAATATAGAAACATTACAGTGCAATGGAGCAGAACAGATTTTTCAGTTTTGTGTCACTGCTGTCTATTTATCTTTCAGGAGTAGGTAATATTTGAGGAATTAATGATCATTATCAATATTTAGTTTCTGAAATTAGAAGACTGCAATAGAAGTGGTGGTATTGAATTGTTTATGATATTTCTTGCAAGGGGTAGAGGGGTAATAATGAGAATTGGAGCAGTAAGTTTCTTATAGCCAAATGGCTTCCATCCGGAACAATCACTTTACAAAATTCAAAAATAATTGTTAATTTTTAGTGCTGAATTTTGGTAGCATAATTATGAAACAGGGTTCCCCCCCCTTGCTTTTTGGATGGGAATTTAAGTGGTTTGAACTGGAGCTCTCAGAGCTTCCAGCTTCCATCCCCACCCTTAATTTTGAAAAGTAAAAAAAATAAGACATTTTCTCACCAAACTTTGATATAAATTTGAGGTGCTAAGATGCAGATGGAGCTGTATATAGTCTGTGGACCAGATGCTACTCACTCTTGCTTTATACAAATACTATTGTGATTTCCTTTGACAGGATTTTTGAGGGAATTTGCTATAAATCTGAACAATCAGATTTTCCTTAAAAACATTATTAAAAAATTATGATGATGGTGAAGAAAATTAGGACCCACCTCACTCCTGGAAGAATGAAATATTTTATGAAATATTAAAAAGGAATAATATTATATTTCCCTAAAGGGAGAAATATGCTCTTGGAGACAGAAAGCAGCCCCCACTTTACTTAATAGCCCTCAACAGATGACAGCACTTAAGAGATAAAGAGATAGATAGCTTCATAAGCAAATACCCTCACCCAAGATCCAACAAAGGTAGGATTAGACTTCAGCCACAATAGGAATTGCCCATTGCATCATCTCAACAGTTCAAACTTCAGCTAAACCTGGAGCTCAAACAACCTCAGCTATGACCCTTATATAACCCCCACATGCCCCCATGGGAGTCTGACAACAGCCAATGGAATACATGTTCTTGCATAGGAACAGGAAATTCTCTTGCACAGGAACAGGAAGCTCAGGTGCAAAGCCCAAGAGAAGTATAAAAAAACCCCACTCTCAACTGCATGTGGTCAGCTGCCCAGAACCATCCATGTGCTTCTGCTTCATCAATAAATGGACCATCTTTCCAATCAGCCTCCGGCCTCCATTTTATCTCCAGTATCTTTCTCCCAGTTTGGAATTGAAGCAGATGGATATTTCTCTCAACAATGGAATGTAAATTCATAAATACTGAACTATAGTTAAATATCTTAATTAGCTTTTGCCTCATTTTCCAGTTCACTTCCGTTTGTGGAAAGCAAGAAATGGAAATAAGTCCAGTAATGGAATGGTTATATGAAAGGCAACTTTATAATGTGTTACATAACATGGATTTATATTTTAATTTCAGGTAAGAGATATTTATGGTACAAAGATATGTCTCCAATTATTTATTCAATCTGTAGTAGAATATTTTGGATGTTGTGATTGGCTATGTGTGACAAAACAGTTAAGTGTGGAAACTCCAGCATTTTTCAGCTATACAGATTTTTTATAGAAGTTCATTTCCCCATATTCATCCATAACTCTGTGTTATACATCAAAAGATGATTGCTAACTCAAAGCCTTTCCTTTTTGTACTTTTCTCTATGTCGGAAGTGTTTAGAAAAATTTTTATAGGGCTGATAAATAAATCTCATGACAGAAGATTCATAGTCAACTGTATTCAGGGAATTCATTATGGGGGGAATTTTTCCCAGGATTGTTCTTTCAAAAAACAAAAATCACAATGTACATTGAGGGTTACCAATTTATAGCACTTTTTATTTCAGCATTTGAGCTAGGACAATATAATCTTAATATGAACAAATAGCAACATGGATAGATCCCCCCCCCCCCAGGATATTTCTTCTTGCACCTTAATATAAAACTAGCTTCCTACTGTACTGAACATCTTCATTTCAAACCCAGCTATCAAAACACATGCAGTGAGATTTATGACTATACCAGATAGTATGTCATAGAATCACAGCACTGGAAGGAACCTTTGAAATCTCTCAGTACAACCTCTTTCCCAAAGAGGAGACATTATACTATCCAGGACAAGTGATTATCCTATCTTTTTTTGAAAACCTCCAGTGACAGTGCCTCTGTTGATGCAGCTCAGGACTTCATTTGCTTTTTTGGCAGTTGCAATACACTACTGATTCATACTTAAATGATGGTCCATGAGGCCACCAAGCTTCCTCTTGCAGTTATTGTTGAGTCAGATACCATTTATTCTATATCTCTGCATTTGGTTTTTCCTGCCTACAGTAAGTGCAAGACCATGCTTTTCTCACCACTGAATTGCATCTTGTTTGGCTAAGACCCAGTGCTCATGTCGTTCTGAATCATAGTTTATCTTCTGAATTTATCTTCCAAGGTGTTGACAATTCCTTCCAAATTTGATGAGTTACCCTTCTCTTCCCTCATCTAGATCATTTATGAAGCCTATGACAGAACCTTGAGGTATGCCACTGCATGCTTCCCTTCTTGTAGATATAGTTTCATTAACGACTACATACTGAGTGCAGTTGGCCAACCAACTGCGACTCCATCTGGTGTTGGTACAGTCTATCCCACATTGTTCTCTCTCACCAAAAGGTAGGCTGTAGAAGAAGGAGTAGTGTCAAATATCTTATGAAGTACAAGTAAACTATATTCGCAGCATTTCCATCATCCACTAATTTAGTCACTTTATTAAAGAAGGCAATAAGATTTGTCTGGCATGATTTATCTTTTAACAAACAAATGTTGGCTTCTAGTGATTGCTTTTTTCATTTCTAGGTGCTCATAAATCTGCTATTTAATTCTCTTTTCAAGAGTTTTCCCAAGTATAGTTTCTTGGATCCACTTTTTTCTCTTTTGAAGAGTGGAATCATAGCATCTCTTTTCCAGCCCTCTGGCAGTTCCCCCATGCTCTGAAAGATTTTGTTCAGTGGTTCTGAGATCATATCTACCAGCTTTTTCAGTACTGTGGGATATAAACCATCTGGTTCTTGTGGATAGGTGTTTTAAATCAATTTCTTATGTATTTTGATTTGTGTATCTGTTCAAACTCCCATTATGCTGCTCTTGATGGGTTGGACTTTTTTGTTGCTATTATTATTGACATTTGTTGCAAGTCTTAGTCTTAGCCTTCCTTACTCCATCTCTGCATATTCAGGCTATTTGCTGATATTGTTTTAGTTATATATCCTTGTTTTCATTTTTGTATACTTGTCCTTCTTGTCCTCAGCTTTTCAGAGAGCTATGCAACCATTCCGGTCTAGTCTGGTGTCTTTTATTTTTATTTTTCTATGGTATTGTTTTAGTTTGGGATTTTAATATTTTGGTTTTGTCTGGACATAGAATAGCTACATTTAATTTTCCATGGGGCCAATATTCCCATTCCCATTCCCTATGACCCACTCCCAGTCAAAGCTACATGTTTGGTGCATCACTTAGCCAAAGATGGTTGATGTGACAATGGGAGTATTGATGCTAGATTGCAAAAATTGTTTGGTTAGCATTCTAGCTGTTGCATTTTGGACTTTTAGTTGTCTTCATTTCATGTCCCATATTCAATAGTCTATGTGGCAATGATGTAATGAGTTATAGGTAATCCTTGATTTACGACCAGCTGTTTTATAACCACTTGCATTTATGATGGCCTTCGAATGGGTGCTTTACAGTCTGTAAAGTACTTCTAGCCATTGTAAATGGTCACGCCATATCCCTCCCCATAGTCATTTGACCATATTTTGGGTGCTTGGCAACTTTTTTGCAATTGTCAAATGCCCTACAATCATGTGATTAACATTTGCCATTTTCTCTGCTGATTTCCTCAGCAAGTCAGTGGGTAAGCCATCAGGGAAGGTTGCCATATTCTGTTAAAATAGTTGTTACATTTTAGTCATATGAAATTATGTTAAATGTGTAGTATTTGTGGGTAATTGTTATACAAAATAAATTACATAACTCTAGCTCAATAATCCTTGATTATACAATCAAAACTGTTTCTCTCTTTCTCAGAAGATTTTTCTTTTCTTTTCAGAAAAAAGAAATATTTTATCCTCTGGAAAAATATTGTTAAGTACTCAAAAACAAAGAGAAACCAGTAAGTATAAAGACCAGATATTTGTACTGAGTGAGTTGATTACCCTTTTTTCAGGTGGGAGGCATCTTTTAAAAAGTAACAAATGTAAAGCACCAGTCTGAAGAGGAAAAATCAAATCAAACGCATAAGTACCACACTGAGGATATATGCATGTTTTAAGAATAATAGTGCATGTGTTAAGGATCTAAGAATGCATGGTCCCATCGATTAGGGATTGTCATCTGGTAGAACCACAAAAATGGGCATTCTTGGTAGTGACTTATTTATCGAACATCATTCCCCCTGTGGTACGATTGACCCCCCCCCCACCTTATTGCTTTTCTGAAAGGCCGTAAAAACATGGTTTTTGACAGTGGGTCTGGGGACCATAAATGGAGATGGAAACAGTCCATAAGAATTGATTGTGTTGTTGCTACTGTGGGAGTTAACTGTTCCATGAAAGATAGTAGTTCCATTGCACTCTGAACTGCTTAGACTAAATTGGAATACCATAGTCAGCTCTGGATGGTACACTTTAAATATGGAAAATGTATAACAAGTTCAGAGGAGAATTAGAAGCATAAGAGATTTGGAACCTAAGTCCTATGAGGAATACTTGAAGTTGCTGAGAATGTTCAGTATACAAAAGAAAAGATAAGGGATAGCAATCAACATCTATTTAAGGGCTGTCATAAAGAGAGGTTGGACCTCTTAAACTCTTGGAACTATGGGTAGGATAAGAACCAATGGTATTTCCTGATAGTAGAAACTCAACTTTCCTCTTTCCAATATGTATTCAAGATGGACAGTGCTTAATGTGTGTGTGTGCGTGTGTGTGTGTGTGTGCGTGCGTGCGTGCGTGCGTATATTTATATGTATAGGTATAAGACATATGTGTACACTTTTTACAGCAAGCAACAGAATTTCATTTTTAATGTGTGCCAGTGTGTCTACTGCAAAAAAAATGACAGTAAAGGTTATCTATCTATCTATCTATCTATCTATCTATCTATCTATCTATCTACCTACCTACCTACCTACCTACCTACCTACCTACCTACCCACCTATCTATTTTATTTCTCCCCTTTTATTCTGGAGAGCAGGTCAGATGTTTACATTTCAGATAATGACTGTCTTTTTCTCAATACTTTATTAAATTTCAAAAAATATATAAAATACAAAAAAGTAGAGGGAAAAGGGAAAAAACTAAAGAAAAAAGTAACCTTTGACTTTATTTGATACAGATATAAACTTAAAAATCAATAACTCTTCGAATTAGAATAAATCATTACAAATAGTACAACCCAAGGTTAAAATTTCATTTCTTTCAAAAATACAAGAATTGTTTCCAAGTAAAAACAAAGCTAAATAAAATCTTTCCCTAATCAAAGCTGTCAATTTTGCCATCTCCGCCAACTCCATTAATTTCACCATCCATTCTTCCATTGAGAGTATATGTGAGTCTTTCCATCTCTGTGCATAGAGAAGCTTTGCAGATAATTGTAATATATAAGAAAAGCCTCTGGTTTCAATTGTACATTCTGTATTCAGAATTGTCGGAGTTAAAAATATTTATCTGATTCCAAAAAGTCTTAGTTTTCTTACATGGCCACCAGAAGTGATAAAAAGTGCTTTCAGATTGTATATATTTCCAACATGTATTTGACACACCCTTATACAAACCCTCTGACAATTAACTGGTGTTAAATGCCAATGATACATCCTCTCTCTATTTTAAGTTATTATTCAGTGTAAATTTCAGTCCTTTACTCCACATATTCTCCCATTGATCAAGGATTATATTAAAACCAAAGTTTCTTGCCCATTTGATCATACAATATTTAACATTCCATGCTCCATATTCATTTTCAATAGTAATTTATGCATCTTAGCAATCACATGTTCAATATTAGTACATAAATCCAACTCAAAATCAATTTCCCATTGCTAACAACAAATACTTCCTTATCCAGTTTACATCTTTCTATTAATTGAGCAATAGGCAAACCATTGAGAAATATGGCCTTCCCTTTCCAATTCTTCTCTGGTTTTAGTTTAGTCTTTTTCAGACAAAGTAAATAAATCCATATATGACAACCAAATATGTGAGATAATGACTTTCAAGATGAATTGTGGAATTCCAAGGCATATGTCAATTTATATTTATTATAAACTGAAAACTTGTAGTAATTTAAAATATTGATATTATTCTGTTTGTAGAATGATATTGTATAAGCAACTATTTTTTGCTGATGAGCTATTGCAAAGTTGCTTAATTTATCTCCAAACCTCGTGTGTAGATGCTAGTAATCCAGAGAAGTCCAGATCATCTGAAAAAACAACTATAAATTTCATAAAGGTGAGAGTAAATACTTTAAATGTGTAAAAGAAAAGAAAGAAGAGCCAGTTTGATGTAGCGGTTAAGACATCAGGCTAGAAACTGGGAGACTGAGTTCTATACTGTGCCCTTCTTAGGCACAAAACCAGCTTTTGGGCTGGTCACTCGCTCTCAGCCCTAGGAAGAAGACAATGGAAAACCAAAATCTTGCCAAAAAAGTTTCAGAATTCAACACTGACTTGAAGGGACAAATAATAAATATACAGGTAGTTCTCGATTTATAACCATTCATTTAGTGATTGTTTTGAAGTTACAATGGCACTGAAAAAAGTTCTCACACTTATGACTGTCACAGCATCTCCAGGGTCACATGTTCAAAATGGCTATGGCTAAGCACATTGGTTTGTTCTTCATAAATTGTAAGCCGCCCTGAGTCTTCGGAGAAGGGCAGGATATAAATTGGATTAAAAAAATAAATAAATTGGGCACTTAGCAACCAGCATGTATTTACAATGGTTGCAATATCCTGGGTCATGTAATCACCATTTGTGACCTTTCCGTCTGGTTTCTAACAAACAAAGTCAATGGGGGAAGCCTGCTTTGCTTAACAATATGATTCACTTAACAGCTGCAGTGATTTGCTTAACAACTGTGGCAAAAAAGTTGTAAAATTGGGCATGACTCACTTAACAATGGCCTTGCTTGGCATGAGAAATTCTGGTCCCAATTGTAACTTGAGAATTACCTGAATTGAAAAAATGTAAAGAAACATATAACTTGAATGTGTTAATGTACTGTTCTTTTTTCTTTTTCTATTTCTAACCACTAATATTATTCTGAACTGTTAGTGTGAGACGACAGGTTGGGTTCCATTCAGTTATTACCTAATTTTTTAGTTTGATTCAGGTTCATGCTTTAATTCTGTATGTTACATACAAGTTTATAGTTTGTATGAGAAACTGGAAAATGTTAAAAGAAAAACAAATTAAAGGTCATGTTTTTATGTTTTTACCTTATGTTCTACTATAGAAGTATTCATTGTGGCATTCTTGCTACTGTACATTCCTTACTAGGAAATGACATATACTCGATCAACTATTAATTATAATCTTTATACTAAAATTAATAGTAGTTTGAAAGTGTGATAAGCCATTCAATTTCTTCTTCCTCCCCTCTCTCTGCACATTCATACACACACCTGGGCTGATGAGGTATCTGGATTTTTTTTTGGTTTTTTAATAAGTTTTTTATTGATATAGAAAAAAATTAAAACAAAAATGAACATTGGACAAGGTTAGACATTACCGGTTACTAACATTCTGTCTACTTCAAATTACTACATGCCCTCTCACACATATTTAGAGTGATATTAACTTTTAACATATTTAACATATTTCTTAAGTCGCTTAAGTTATATCTATATATTTATAAACCTTTTTCTTACATTTTCCACATACATATGTACATTGCTATTCATTCAATTTTTCCTTGGCATACTTCCACTTATCTAACCATATATAGAATTTTGTTCAAATTTCATAATATGCTATTCTATTGGGCATGATAAATGACAAATTTAATAAAAATGTAACATATCTTATACTGCACATATTAATTGCTGCAAGGCAATTAATGGTATGCCCAAAGATGGAAATGTAAAGAGACGCCCTATGATGAAGAAATATTACGGAAAATTTACAATTGTGCAGAAATGGGTAGACTCAGTATGGAACTTAAAAATGAAAATGAAAATGAGACAGCGTATTGCCATCTCTGTTTTGGATGCCCACAGGGTCGCTGGCCATTGACTTCTAGTTGATAGGCAGTCTTGGCAATGGTGGAAGGTGCTGCTCTCAGGATGTATCCATACCAGTGGAGTTGGCCTTATCTCATCTTCTCTATAATTAGTGCCACACCAAAATGCTGTCAAATGGTGTCATTTGTGATGTGGTCAAGAAGGGAGATGCCAGATATCCAATGGAGCATTCACATTCCCATGGCATGGAGATAGCTTTCAGTCCCTGCTGTTGCTGCCCAGCATTCAGTGCCATACAGTGCAACAGGGTGGATAGTTGTGTTATGTCCTTGACTCTTGAGCTTGAAATCTCCACTGAAAGACCTTGGCATGAAAACGTTGGGCTGTTTCATTGCTTATGATGCTGACAGGATCCCGTAGGGTGTTACCTGTCATAAATGCATTTCCAAATGTTCTTTAATTCATGAAAGTCGATTGAGTGGGTTTGAACAACATTCTTCAAACGTTGAATATCCACTGTAGCATCCACATCACCTTCACTCAATGATTGGCAAACTTCTTCTGCAGAACATATGCTCCTACAAGGACATTCTTAGTACCCGCAGACAAAGATCATGCATTGCTTCATTTCTGAACTGTTGGAATGATATGATTCAAGAATGGTCCATGATATCAAAATATTCAACCTCTGCAACCTGGTATATGAAAGAATATATGGATTGAAGCAAGGCTGACATTCTAATCTTACACTTCAAAGGGAAGCTCAGATCTAATGTAATGTTTGTTCCTTTGGAATTCTCTACATCCCAAGGATTTTGGTGTGGTTGCCAGCTCAGATATACATGGAAATGCAGGCTTAGAAGTCTTACCAACTTCAGGAAACAATGCTGTAAAAAGGGGTGAAACACTGATTTAAGGTCAAACATGCTTTCTTCAGTCAAAGCTCTTTCTTTAGCAATGTGACCCGAAGTCCAAGCTAACATTCCCATACGAATGGTCCTTGCCCCAGAAAATTTCCCAAAGGTGATGTTTCAAGAGGCAACTGGATCTTCTTTGTTTTTCCTTGAAGATGTTCCGCTTCTCATCCAAACAGCTTCTTCAACTCCAGTTCTTCAGAACTGGAGAAGCTTCTTGGAGGACAACCAAAATGTCTTCAAGACCCTTGAGGTCAGTCTATATCCAAAGTACTTTTATTTTTGTGTATATGTTCTGCGTGTTGTTTGTTTTAACTGTTGTGTTTATAATAAAAAGCTTTTTTGTTGTAGGACTAAAGGACTTGAGGACTAAGCCCAATAACTGGAGGATGCAGGTAAGTTCAATATAAGTCTTTTATTGTATATATTCAAAGTGCAGACTTACATGGCTTTAATGCAGTTCTGTTTCCTTTGCAGGTACTTACAAAAAGCATGGAGTGGACCCAGACATGAGTTCTTATACCAAGAGGGTGGAGCTAAGACAAAAGGTAAGACCACATGCCTGTATACCTAAACACTTAACACTTTAGTTACATTCATACATTATCAGTTAGGTATTTCCTTCCAACATTTTTAATAAAAAAAAAATTAAAAAAACAAAATGTCTTCAAACAAAAACAAAGAAGGTCCATTTGCTTCTTGAAAAAAAGCACCTTTTTACCTGGATAACTGAGAATCTTCACAGGTATTTGTCCCAGAAAACCCTATTCTCTTCACCACTGATGCAGATTCCATGGCTTCGTTGGTTCACCTTGGACCCAAACTGCTTCCCAGCTCCAAAGCATGAGCAAGTCAGGAACTGGACATGCTAAGAAACCCGGTGAAAATGGCAAGATTTTTCAAGATAAGCTGGAAAGAAAGAGAGATGTAGGAAAGAGATTATTTTGCTGAGAAGCTCCCCTAAGGCCAGCTTACAGTGAACCTACCTGAAACAGTTCCCAAGGTAATAAATTCTCAAGGTAATGTCATTTCCTTGATTCCAATCTTGCAGCTGTTTTTTGGCTTTGGGGTTGGGATATAGAAATATCTAAAAGAAGAAATAGAGGACTTTCTAAACATTTCTTCTCTAACTTCCCTTGCCCTGGGCATTATCCTCATGACCCACTTGCCTGAGGCACACAAACACTTCAGAACTCTTCTTGAGGGACAGGTCCTCATGAAGTCCCCTCCATTTCTATCTCCACCTCTGAAGCCGTCTCTAGAGTAGGTTTGTCCTGTTCTGGCTGGGAAAAGGTCTTTCTCTGCTTCTTGCAATGGAGGACAAACTAGAGAGCTAGAGAAGACCTTGAAGAGGACATGATCTCAGACGGGGATCTTCTCAGCTCCAGTCAGCCCACAAAGTCTGCTGTAGGAAGAGCCTCTTTTTATCCAGACACTGGTAGACATTGAACCTTCATGGCTATTGTAATCTGGGCTACAAGAAAGGTTTTTTGTTTTGTTTTTTAAATGGGGGGACAACTGGACATGAGACTGTGGGTCTCATGGAAGTCTAAATGTGAATGATGATGAGGGGAATAGAATAGAGCAGAGCAGAGCAGAGCAGGACAGGACAGGACAGGACAGGACAGGACAGGACAGGACAGGACAGGACAGAATAATAGAGTTGGAAGGGGTCTTGGAGCAGGGGTGAAATCCAATTTTTTTTACTACCGGTTCTGTGGGCATGGCTTGGTGGGCATGGTAGGGAAGGATATTTCAAAATCTCCATTTCCACCCCACTTCAGGGGAAGGATATTGCAAAATCTCCATTCCCACTCCACTCTGGGGCCAACCAGAGGTAGTATTTGCCGGTTCTCTGAACTATTCAAAATTTCCGCTACCAGTTCTCCAGAACCTGTCAGAACCTCTTGGATTTCACCCCTGCCTTGGAGGTCTTCTAGTCCAACTCCCTGCTTAGGCAGGAAACCCTATATCATTTCAGACAAACGGCTGTCCAATCTCTTCTTAGAAACATCCAGTGTTGGAGTATTTACAACTTCTGGAGGCAAGTTGTTCCACTGATTAATTGTTCTAACTGTCAGGAAATTTCTCCTTAGTTCTAGGT
>JANHFM010009282.1:109391-119728 GCA_032468115.1 Grayia smithii
AGGAGTTGTAAATCCAGCACCTCTGGATTTGCGTTGGCACAGCATGTGAGATGGTTCTGCTTGTATGTTTTTTTTAGAGAAGTTTATTAACTTCTTTTTTTTTTCCAAAAGAAACAAAATAGCTATCCTACATAACAACCAGAGCGTTTGAAGTGGATTGCTGAAAGAAAAAAAAAAAGACAGTAGTCCAGGAAGCTCAGAAACACAGTATGCAATCTGTCAACACTTGAAAATCCATTACAGAATTCAAATAGGAAAACAGGTTATGGAAACATCAGCTTAAGACAAATGTTTCCAGTCAGTGGGACTTCATTTATTATATGTCTGAATGGTTCCAGGAACAACAAAACACGATGCCATTTTATAATGCCAAGTATAAGAAAGGCAATATGGATGTTCTCTTGAACCTCACTTGTTGCAAATCTCAGATAGTTCAAACTTCCTCTATTTTGAGCCACACCTCCAGTCTCCCCCTTCAGTCTAGGGCTGATAGCTTTTCTTTGATCAAACTTCTGTCTCTTTTTATAGGCATGCTATGGGAGAAAGGCAATTTAGCACCCTTCCAGTTTATAAACAGACCTCGGCTCATTCCACCTACAACATTTCTTTCCTTGTAAAGAAAAAAGAAGTAATTTTTTGGCTTGGCATGGGGTCTATTTAAATGTTACCTACTGTAGCATTTCTCTTATACCACCTATGAAATGTATCTTTGAGTTTCGGGAAAGGCAATAACAAACAAGCGAATGTAGTACGTCCATTCTGGGTTTTTTTTCTTCTAGTTTGTCTGGAAGAAAATAAGATATTTTCAGACACTGAAGTCTACATCCATCCTTAGTGACTCATATGCCAGTTTGTAGTATTTTTGTGCCATTAGTTCCCTAGTCAGTGTAGAGAAGTTTGCAGGGAACAAGATAATACGTCATGGCTGACTTTTTGCATGCAGATCATCTGGAAAAGAATTAGATATCCTAAAAGCCAAAGGACATTTGCATCAGAGTGCTTAGTGAAAAGTGTTAGTCCTTCCTCACTTCATCAGCTTCTATGTGCACCTATGTGCATATTAATGGAAAGGTGTAGTTAACATCCCATCTTTTTTGGATATGTTTATTTTCCTTTCCCCCCCCCCCCCACTCTTTTAAACTCTACCTACTGAGTTCATGGGTGTTTTAGTAATATTCCAAACTGTCTTTTACAACTTCATTCATGACTGTGATTCAGAAAGTCATTTTTTGTGAGCTGCCTGGAGTCACAATATTTGAATTGGCCCTATCTATCCTTGATGCCACTGGGAAACTTCCAGAAAAGTAGAAATTATTTTTAGATTCCTTTGCTTTCAGATCTCAATATTTAGAATGATATGGTCAGATATCTTGGGTTAACATAGCTTAAAGGTAAAGGTAAAGGTTCCCCCGCATATGCATGCTAGTCATTTGCAGCTCTATGGGCGGTGCTCATTTCCGTTTCTAAGCCAAAGAGCCACCGCTGTCTGAAGACGTCTTCGTGGTCATGTGGCCGGCATGACTCAATGCCGAAGGCGGATGGAGCGCTGTTACCTTCCCACCAAAGTGGTCCCTATTTTCTACTTGCATTTTTTACGTGCTTTCAAACTCCTAGGTTGGCAGAAGCTGGGACAAGAAACGGGAGCTCACCCTGTTACGCAGCAGTAGGGATTCGAACCGCTGAACTGCCAACCTTTTTATTTATTTATTTATTTCGACTTATATCCCAGAGACTCAGGGTGGCTTACAATTTCAAGCACAAATCAATGTGCTTAGCAATACCTTAATTCCTTGTATATGCCTGCTGATTAGGGATTTTGCCCCCCCCCAGTGGCATTTTTACAAAGTCAGCTTATTGCCCCCAACAATCTGGGTCCTCAGTTTACCGACCTCAAAAGGATGGAAAGCTGAGTCAACCTTGAGCCTGGTGAGATTCGAACTTGCACTAATTGCAGGCAGCGGGAGCTAAGTGGAACCACTTAGCAGTGCACTAGCTAAGTGAGCTACCAAGGGATTGCTCACTTGGGAAAAATATGAACAACACTTTTGCAAGCTTATAATCCCTTCTTTAACCACAATGTTACCTAAAGTGCAATGTTTTGTAATAATTAGATTAAGGAGAAGGATTGTACTAAGTAAGGATAAAAGAAGCGGCAATTGTTTTAGAAACTAAGACAGGAAGTTCATCCTGGGAAGCAGCCTGACATTTCCCTGCCTTCAATAATTGTTCTTCGCTTGTTTTGAAATATTTTATGACAGATTGAAGATTGGGAAAAAGTACAGTATGGATATCCCACCTGTTAAAACAGAGGGATCAAGAAATAACTGGATTTGCTAACCCAGACGAAAATGTCCTTTTGTATCTCGTACAACGTGATGATGATGTATCAACAGAATTAATCCCTTTTTTGTAGGTCAACTTGCTTTCAGCAAATGACCTAAAATTACAGAGAGGAAATCTCACTCAAGCTTTGGATTTCAGTTCAGATCTATCATGGGCAATGTGAAATCTTGCTGATGGAGCAAAAGTAGAGATGGGACCTGAAGATTTTATTCTGATGTCCAAATTAGGTGGACATCCATACCATCTCTGGCCATTCCAGAGGTTCATTTTATTTAGTTGAAGGTCTGCTGTTGTAAGATCCCAGGTTCCTATGAGATTTTGGCTTCCATGCAGTGGGGAAATCTAATTTTTTTTACTACCAGTTCTGTGGGCGTGGCTTGGTGGATGTGGTGTGGTGTGGTGGGTGTCACTGCATTATTTTGTGTTGCCAGCCAAGCTCCAATACAGCTTTGATGTTCGTAGGACTCTTATCTCTGTAACCATGATGATGGTCACATGGTTCAGCTATGATTTGGTTATACATTGGATGTTATGGTTTATGCGCAGGTCCGGAAGGACAGTTTTGATTTTATTTTGTAACTTCCTGTCTTTGTTCTCATTCTCTTCATTCTTTCTCTGTGTGATGTGAGATGTGAGTAGGCCCATAATGTAGTTAGTTAGTATTGTTTTCGTATTTTTGTATATAAATAAAGATATTAGAATGTACTTTGGATATTGTTTTACTTATTCTTGCATGCAGCGGAAGATACCAAGATCCATTGACTTTTATCGAAGAAGGACTTTATGATTTTAGAAAACCTTCCTCGGAGTAATGAGGAGGGGGGGGCAGGGCGATGTTCAAAGGCTCTAATTTTTGCCCTGTCAAGGAGTGTGGCTTATTTTGGTGGGGAGGGGGGCAAATAAAAAGTGTAAAGCTGCCCTTAGTCTCAATTGGTTATTGTGTGTAATCTATGAGAGTTTTGAGAATTTAAATATAGCTCTGGTTGATGAACTCAGTCAGAAGATATTCCCCATCATGTTCTTTGTTGCCAGAGGAAACAAAGCACTGCACACAACATTACACATTGCTTATTCTATTTGGTTTTCTGACTAATTATTAGCTGTACTTGTCTTGATGGCTTAGACTTGTTACCTCATACACACGGAAGAATATGATCTATTAGGATCTTTTCTAAAATCTCAATAAAATCTTTACACAAGCAGAAGTTTCTTTCCTCTATGGATATAAATGATAATCAAACAAATTGTCTTTTTTCTATTTCAGTTTATCAGAGTTCCTTATGCAACCATGGTGGTGTCATCTGGGATCTCTGATTTTTCATTTCCAGTGGTATCGAACTAGACTGGGCTTTTATAATCTCATTTTACAGAGTTTCCCAAGTTTCTTGAGATTTTCCTTTTAAGATTTTCATCCATAGAATCCTTATCAAGCTCTCTCTTGTAAGTCTTAAGACACTAGTTTTATTCTATTGCTTGTGTCTGAATTATGTTGAATTCTAATAAGACACAGTCATTCTCTTCCAAAGTTCCCGCAACTTCAACCCCATCTATCATTTCAACTCATATATATCCCTCCTGTCTCATGTGTAGCCTTTCTATCTCGTGAGGTTATATGATGTTACACTTCATGATGGAAATTCTCATATCAGTTACCATTGTTAAGTACTAGCTATAAGACTCTTTTTGGATCTTTCTTAATAATTAAGCTATTATTACTTTTATTTACTTATAATCTCCTTAAATTCCATTTGATCCAGTACAGCAATTACTTCTCCTTTATCTGCAAGATTAAATACATAATTGTTATTTTTGTGCCTTGTATGTTATGCCAGTACCTCTTAAAATAGTTTAAGTCCTCTTAATAACTTTCACTATGATACCAAAACCTTTATCTTCTGGTATCAAATAGATTTAAATCTATATATGAGGTTATATCACATTGGTAGCAATAATGAGATGTTCTAATTACCACAATATCTGTTAAAACAGAAATCCTTCTAAATAGGATTCTTCCAAAAGTTGTTTTTTTTTAAAACTTACCTTGGTGATAGAAGTTTCCTTCTGTCAGCAAGTAGTCTAATTTCAAGTTTGGGAACTGGGAATCAGGTCTTAAAAGACTTCCAGAACACTTAACAGGGCGAGAGCCATACATAGAGAAAGAATATTGGAAGAAAATGATTAACTGTTGTTGGAGGTTTTGATTTTAAGAAAAGTTAAACCTGTGGTTACTGAAATGGAGATTTTGACCCAAGAAACCAAATCTGAATAACCTCAAAACAATTATAAATAGAGTTATGAAAAGGACCAAAATGGGTGAAAGTCCCACAAAAAAGATACTGAAAGAGTTGCAAACTGTTTTGTTGAAGGAAAATAACCTGGAACACTGCAGAACAATTATGTCCAATCTTAGCAACTTTAAGACCTATGGACTTCAACTCTCAGAATTCCCCAGCCAGCATAGAATTCTGGGAGCTAAGGTCCACAAGACTTAAGGTTGCTAAGGGTGGACACTCCTGCAGTAGAAGAAGCCAGCATGATCTCACAAAATGTTTACTGAGGTTATAAAAACAAAGAAACCCAAAGGACACATGTAGGAGATGGAATGAGGGAGAGGTCAACAAGGAAAAAAAACCACAACAATATTCAAAGTTGTGGTGAGAATGGTGTTGAAAGGGCTAAGGCTCAGAATGAGCTGAGGTTAACCCAGGGGTGTAAAAACATAATAAAAATCTATGCTAAAAATAAAAGGAAAAAACCCTAAATATGTCAGCTAGTCAATGAGGGTGGAAAATACCAGCAAATAACAAAGAACATTCTCTTATTTTGGCTTTTCTGAAAAGGATGCATTTGTTCCACAAGGTGATTATGAAGAGCAAGATGAAGAGGTAGGAAACTGAAACAAACTGACAAAAGCATGATAATGGAATATGATAATGAAATATCCTCTGGGTATCATTTATCTCGAATGACTAAATCTCCAGAGTCAGATGACTGACATCACACTGTAGCTGTAGAAGAAATTGCTGATAATCTGTCTGAATGTATATATATTATCCTTGAGAAATCCTGAAGATTGAATGAGCTGCCAAGAGATTAGATGGAGGCATAGGTTAACTCTAGGAAGAAGAATTCAGAGAACTATAGACTAGTTAGTCTGAATTAAATACCTGGGAAGATCCTAAAGAATTTCTTGAAAACAATATGGTGATTATCAGAAGTCAGCATGGATTTCTCAAGAACAAAGCTTACCTAATTAAATTTACCACCTTTTTTCAAGTTGGTAACATCCTTAGCAGAGTGGAACAGCATTATGTAGGTAGCCCTCGACTTACAATCATGCGTTTAGTGACGAAAGTTACAACAGCACTGAAAAGGTGACTGTTTTTCACACTGATGACTGTTGCAGCAATCCTCATGGTCGCGTGACCAAAACTTGGATGTTTGGCAACTGGCTCATATTTATGACGATTGCAGTGTTCCAGGGTCATGTGATCACTTTATGATCAACCTTCTGACAAGCAAAGTCAATGGGGAAGTCAGGTTCACTTAACAATAATGTTTCTACTGTAACAACTGCAGCAATTCACATATTAGCTGAGGCAAGCAAGGTCGTAAAATGGGGCAAAAGTCACTTAACAACTGTCTCATTTAGCAATAGAAATGTTGGGCTCAATTGTGGTCATAGGTCAAGGACTACCTGTACTCAAAATATTTCTTTATTTCAATAAAGTGTTAAAGAAACCTATCCCGTACCTATCTAATTAGCAGTGTAGTGAGACTGGACTGGATGGCGTAACAATTATTTGGAAGCATAGGTCACTTGAGTACAGGTAGTTCTTGACTTACAACTGTTCATTTAGTGACCGGTCAGCATTACAACGGCACTGAAAAAAATTACTGTACTTATGACCATTTTTTCACCCTTATGACCATTGCAGCATCTCTATGGTCATGTGATTTACAGTACATACGGATGCTTGATAACTAGTTAACAAATGCAAAGTTACTTAAAACTAGTAATCAAAACTGCAGACATAAAAAGGGGCATCCTGGCTTGATAACACTACTTAAGATCTTGATGGTAATTGATTGTGGGCAGAGTAGACATCAGGATAAAATGGCTGCAAGAAAGCCAAGTGCAAATTTAGGCTGTGTTAAATAGAAAAAATATTGAGTTGTATGAAATACTATATTTATTCCATTTTGTTTGTCTAATTGTCCCATCCTACTTGTCTTAATTGTCCCATTCAGTTTGGTCTAATAGTTAAATCTCCAGGCTAGAAACCAAGAGACTGTGAGTTTTAGTTCTGTCTTAGGCAGGAAAACCAGCTGGGTGACTTTGGGCCAGTCACTCTCTCTCAGCCCAAACCACCTCACAGGGTGGTTGTTGTGGGGAAGATAGGAGAAGGGAGGAATGTTAGGTATGCATGCTGCCTTAAGTTGTTTATTAAAAAAATAATAAAGGTGGGATATAAATAAATAAGTAAATACATCTGTCCTGATCATCCTTTTCATGACAATGTCCATTTCTGGGCACCACTTTTTAAGAAGAATTCAGACACAGTGGAATGTATTCAGTAAAAGGCCAAGAGGATGATCAGAACTAAGTCCTACAAAGAAAGACCAAAGGAAAGGTCTGGGAAGGTTTAGCCTTGTGAAAAGAAGAATGAGAGCACTTTTCACAACCTGAAAGAAACTCACAGCGTCTGACTTCTCTTGGCTGGCTGTGTACAAGCAGAGGCTAGGCAGCCATATTTACCGTAATCTGGATTCCTACAAGGCACAGGAGACTGGACTCAATGCCCCCAAAGCCTCCTGCCAACTCACAAGCAGCAAGGAGAAAGTCCGTTTATTTTTGGAATGAGAATTACTTTGCACATTAGAGGCTGTACATGAAGGGCGTGTGACTTTTCTTCCTCACATTGTCACCGGCTTTGTACTCCATGCTACTTTGGGACAAGTACGTGTAAATCGAATGCATTTTCTCCCTTGCGCTTTGGGGCTGTTCTCCATCAAGTCAGAATAAGTGCTGGGGGCTGGCGGGAGGAGGAGGAGGAGGAGGAGGAGGAAGTGAAAATGACTTCTGATCAATCTGCCAAGCCATGGGGCAGTGCAGGAATGGCCCGTTCCTTTGCACTTGTTCTTCTGGCATTTCTGCTTCCTGAACTTAGCAGCTCGTAATTTTCACAGCGGTGAATTCAGCTGCCATTCTTTCCTCTTGGGTAGTATTGCTTTTCCTTAGAAGTGGGCAAGGCAGCTCCTGCACGGAGAAGAGCAGGGAGAGGCTGCGTTGGTGCTCACAAAAGCAAGGGCAGAGTGACTCATGCTCAGCAGAGAACACGTTGCTGCTTCTCTGGGACCAGCCTGTTGTGAAGCAGGTCTCTCGACTTCCTCTGCGCTTCCTCTTCCACCTGCTTTCAGAATGGCCTGAAATCAAAGGGCCTATCAGTTTCCACTCGAGAAGTGACCTTTCTTGCACAACTGTACACAAGGCGTCTTTTAGCTGCTTTTTTTTTTTTTTTATGATTGCACAAACCGTGAACATTCTTCAAAGAGGAGCCCAGGGCTTTGCTCAGTTTTGTGGTGAAATGGTTTACTTAATGCCAATTCGTCCTAATGGCAATGGGCATAGATCACAAATGCCAGACAAACTGTATGCAGGCTATTGTGTATGATCTTTAATGTGAATGCATTTTGCCCTGTTTGTGTAGACAGGTAGTCCTCATCTTACTACTACAATTGTGTCCCAGATTTCTCTTGCTAAGTGAGTTTCCCCGTTTTACGACCATTCTTGCCACAGTTGTTCAGTGAATCACTGAAGTTGTTAAATTTGTAAGTGAATCTGGCTTCCCCGTTGACCTTGCTTGTTGGAAGATCACCAAAAGTGATCACATGATCCTGGGACACTGCAACCGTCAAGAATACGAGTCAGTTGCCAAGCATCCAAATTTTGATCATGTGACCATAGGGATGCTGCAACAGTCATAAGTGCAAAAAACGGTCATAAATCACTTTTCATTGCTGTTGTAACTTCAAGCAGTCACTAAATGAGTGGTTGTAAGTCCAGGACAGCCTACCCGTATACTAGGATTGGCACTAGCTTCCCACTACGTGGAAAACAGCATAAAATAATATATGAAAATATTCTTTGTTGCTTTGAATATGGGAAAAAAAATACAACGTATGAAGTGACCCATTTTAAAATACTTGAATAGTAACATATTTTGGTTCCATAGGGATATTTGCATGTAATGAAATAACTTTATTTATAGCAAGGTCTGTACTCTCCATCCATTTACCCATGTTGTGCCCTTTGAATACTTCATGCAAATAAATCCAAGTTAATAAGTTTGCATAATTTTACTTCTCAATTTCAGCTATATGCTGCTTAAGGTTCACTGAAATGTTGACTAGTCCATGCCTGATATTAAAATAGATTAAGTCCCTTTAATTTCTATGAACAACAAAGCGATATATATACATATATATATAGAGAGAGAGACAGTTGCATTTGAGACGGCAATCTTTTATTATAAAGCAAAACTTTCCTTTGGCATTATCTTTTCACAGAACACTGAATCATTAAGTGTTCTAATCATTGAACACTTAATGATTTATAGAACACTTTCATTCATAGAACACATTGAACACTTAATGAACATACAACACTGAATCATTAAGTGTTCTAATCATCTTTTAGACCAGCTTGTGTGAACTGAATTTATGCATTTGCTTTAAGGAAGTTAAGTCTGTCATTAAACTCGGGAAACTGGGCCATTAGAGTAAACTGTTCAATTAATCATGACTGTATTGTATGAACCATTTTTTTTCATCAACCTGCTCTAGGCTATCTAGACTCCAGAGCTGAATAACAGCTTACCATGCTTGAGCACATGACATAACTGATAAACATCTTCAGGCATCTCAAAAGATTGAGCCACAGAGAGAAAATATAAGGTAGACAAGCCAATCTGACTCAAAAAGAAAATTGCATGTTGTAGGGAAAATGGCAGTGGTAGAAAATGTGTGGAGGAGGAAGAAAGACACATGAGTCAGATAATTTATACATAAGTAGGCAAGTAACGAGGGCTCTAGCTTTTACTCTTTTGAGAAAACCTTGGGATTCCCAGCTGTTAGTTCAAGAAGTATCAAGATTCTGATCACATCTTCAAGTAATTAGCTTATTCTCTGATCCTCTTATGTAAACTTGTTCTCGGGAAAGAGTGCTAACATTACTACTTGACCTCCAAATCTTGGGTTGATGTTTCTTTCAGACCTTGCCTCCACTGTTGTATAGTAGCTAGGATAATAACTGAAAAAAGAATCATTTTTCTGCCACAATTTCTTTATTCATACATACTGGGCTGCTCTTTGCTACGAGATATATAGATCACAGGCCCTGCATCATTGTGATTTTCCTCAGAGTTTAATGCCTCTATTAAGTAAACTAAATAGTGCAATAAGAAATGCTGCCAATGTCTTACATTTTTTTCAGCAAGTATCCTTTACATGCTAAAATTAAATAGGGCATCCTTGAAAATGATTTTGCATTGATAATACTACCATACTCTGTCTACATTTAATGAAACTGAAGAAAGATTATTTTCGTGGGAGGCGGGGGGAGGAGAGAATTGTGCCATTGGCCACTTGGGTTTTAAATATGCACTTCTTCAAATCTCTTGAAATTAAGCATGAGAACAGGTCTCTGGAGAATCTTGTAGCCTATAGTCTGGTAGTTCTAATGAAAACTATGTGGAAAGCTCTATCAGCCAGCCCAGGAAGCTTTTAGGTATGAGGAAACAGAGCTGGCTCTCTGGAGCACCCATTAGTTGCTTGTGGACACTTTGCTCTGAAGTCTCATGCCTGTCCCAATACCTCCTAGAACAGAGGTCTTCAAACTTGGCAGCTTTAAGACTTGTGGACTTCAACACCCAGAATTCTCCACCCAGCATAGCATAGCTGGCTGGAGAATTCTGGGAGTTGAAGTCCTCAAG
>JANHFM010009282.1:163268-182536 GCA_032468115.1 Grayia smithii
ATTCATAATAGTAGCAAAATTACAATTATGAAGCAACGAAAATAATTTTATGGTTGGGGGTCACCACAACATGAGGAACTTTATTAAAGGATCGTGGCATTAGGAAGGTTGACAACCACTGATCTAGCAAGAAGAGAAAATGATTGACTCCTGAGTGACTCAGAGACCTTTAAGCAGCAAACTTGTAATGTTTTACAAGATCAAGGTGAAGTTTAGTGTATGTTCAATACCATCATTTTTACAGAGAAATATGCCATAAAATTGAGACATATTATGCATGTCCGTTGGCTGTCTTTGACTTTTTTTGACCTGTCAAAACAAAATATCATGTGGTATTTGCTCCATTTTACTTTATTTTTTTTATTTTTAAAATACATCTATACTCAAAAACCAGTTTTTTCTGGATGACTTAGAGCAGTGTTTCTTAAACTCTTTTTCTCTCAAGACTTCTTTCCACTTTTAAAAATGATAGAGGAGATCCCCAAAAGGCTTTAGTTTGTATGGATGACTCCATTAAAAATTAAAATTGATGCATTTGCTGCTACTACTGTTCTTCACAATTGTTTGATGGGATTCTAATATTGTATTACTTTTCAACAGAGGCTGGCAAATGAATTTGATTTTGCAGGCCCTTGAAGGGATCACTTTTTAAGAAAAACTGACTTAGAGCAACACTGGAGCACATCCTTAGGTAGTGTTAACCAGCTCTTAGTCCAACAGATTTTTTTTAAAATTTCAACTTATATCCCGCCCTTCTCCGGAGACTCAGGGCGGCTTACAATTTTCTTAAGCAAATCAATGTGCTTAGCCATAGCCTTCATTCCTTGTATATGCCTGCTTATTAGGGCTTTTGCCCCCCTCAAGCGGCATTTTTACAAAGTCAGCTTATTGCCCCCAACAATCTGGGTCCTCAGTTTACCTACCTCGAAAGGATGGAAGGCTGAGTCAACCTTGAGCCTGGTGAGATTTGAACCAGCACTAATTGCAGGCAGCTGGAGCTAAGTGGAAACACTTAGCAGTGCACTAGCTAAGTGCGCCACCCAGGCTCAATTGAGCCCAAAATCTCTGTTGCTAAGCAAGACAGTTCTTAAATGAGTTTTGCCCCAATTTATGACTTTGCTTGCCACTGTTGTTAAATGATTCACTGCAGACGTTAAGTTAGTAACACAGTTGTTAAGTGACTCCAGCTTCCCCATTGAGTTTACTTGTCAGAAGCTGATCACATCACCCCAGGACACTGCAACCATCATAAATATGAGCCAGCACCCAAGCACCTTAATATTGATTCCATGACCATGGGGATGCTGCAACAGTCATAAGTGTGAAAAATGGTCATAAGTAGCTTTTTTCAGTGCCGTTGCAACTTTGAACAGTCACTAAGTGAACATTGTAAGTCAAGGACTACCTATAAGCAACTGAAACAATCCTTCCCTTCTGAGCCGAGGATCCTCGATCTCTTCTTGTTTTTATTTTTATTTATTTATTTATTTATTTCATTTTTATCCCACCCTTATTATTGTTTATAAATAAATCAAGGCAATGAACATACCTAATACTTCTTCTGCCTCCTATTTTCTCCACAACAACAACCCTGTGAGGTGGGTTGGGCTGAGAGAGAGAGGAGCTGCGCCAAAGTCACCAGCTGTTTTTTTCATGCTTAAGGTGAGAACTCAAACTCATGGTCTCCTGGTTCCTTAACCACTAGACTAAACTGGCTTTCCAGTTACCCTGGAGAGAGCCCCAGGGGAATAAAGCAGGCCAGGAGTCACTTTGAGCACAAGTGGTAAAATATTGAATGAATAAATCAGTGGTGAAACCCTCCACAGATTGCCATCGGTTCACTGCCTGCGCATGCATAGTGCATGCCAAACGCACTCTTTGCGCAGAAAAAGAAGGCTTAACAAGGTAAGTAGAACAGTGGGGGGAGAACAGCTGTGCTGCATGATTTAGATTTTCTAGATTCTCTAGAAATCAGGGTTTCCTGCTTTCTAGCGAATATAAACCGTGTGGGACAGCTGATCCTTGGAAATACTGGTTCAGACGAACTGGTAGCTTTTTTTTACTACCGGTTTGCTTGAACCGGTAGTTTTTATCACTACCAGTTTGCCCAAACCGGTGCGAATCGGTAGCATTTCACCCCTGGAATAAATGCACATTGAGGCCAACTGGATATAACTTCAGTACTGAAGACTGCAGAGAAGGCTTACTTTGAAGCATCTTATCGCATCATCAACTACAGGTAGCACTCGACATACAACTGTAATGGAGCCTGCCGTAAATGATTGTCATAAAATGGGCAGGTCACGTGACCAACCACATTTTATAAAGTTTTTTTTATTGCAGTCATTAAGCGAACGCTGCATTTGTGTGAACCCACTGTTTGCTGTGGGTCTCAGTTTTGCTGAAAGCCCGAAGTGCTAGGTTTCATCACAACTGCTGTAAAACATGGTCGAATAAATGTGGCCACATTGCCAAGTGCGGTCATATGACTGGAGGCTGACCGTGAGAACTTCAGATCTGGTTGTGAGTCCCTTTTTCAGGTAGGCTGTAACTTTGAATGGTTGCTAAGCAACCGGTCATACGTCGAGGACTACCTGCATCTATTCAGTAGCATTCTTTAGGGTGGCGAAAGATTTACTGTCATCCGTTCTAGAAAGCCCAACGTAGCAGCTCTCAAAGAATTGATGTGACAGATTTGTGAAGCACTTTTGTGCCAATAAAGGATGCTTTTAACGCAGGTCACAGTGTGCAGCATGCCATTTGGTCTAATTGTGTGGAATCGCTTTTAGTTTATGATGCCTCAGATGGTGGACGTGATAGTTTTAATTCTCTGGTTTACCACATGCTTTTTAACTCCTGCTGATCTTGATTTACTCAGACTAGATGAGGGAGGTTGGCTAAGTGGATCCACCAAAGTGGTGAATGCATTATTTTGTGAGGAAGTGGTACCTCCAGCATTAAAAGAAGCAATTTAGAAGAAGCTCTCTCTAAATGCAAACGATTCGATCAAATATTGCCTTGTTGTAAATACTGTCTGTGCAAGTGGCTTCCACCCAGTTGCCAGTATTCTTGAGTTTAAACTGCCATCTTGATCTTTTACAACCTGGCTTGGAAAATTATCAGCCTGATGCAAGTGAAGAAGGCAAAGGGTGTATGACTCCTTTGATTTTGCTTGATGTTATAGCTTTTGATACCATTGGCACAGTTTCTCTGTGGACTCTTTTCATAAGTTATGGACTCAGGTCTGTGTCCATGCTTTGCTTCTACTTTCAAGGGCAACCTCAGAGAGTAGTATGGCGACTGTGCACCTGGTGATGATACCTATGGGAGCTCCAAAACATCTTTCCCCTTTGAATCTGAAGGTCTAAAGGACCCTATCACTGTTTCCTGCCCCATGACTGTCACTGGAATCCTAAGGGAACTCTGTAGCTAGGAGTTTCTATTGCCAACTTCAGGTTATATACAGTATCAACAGTGATCTTTCTGGGATGGTCTAGCAATGTTCTTGCATTTATCACTTTAGACTACAATTACTGTAGGACACTCTGTGTGGGACATCTCTTGTGCTTGGTGGGAGGCTGGAGCAGGGGAAAAAATCGCAATGCGATCTTCCCAGCCAACTTCTCACAAGCAAAGTCAATAGCAAGATTCGCTTAATGTACACATGACTCACTTAATAATCACGGCATAAAAAAGTTGTGAAATTGTGCATTACTCACTGGCTTGCTAAGCAATGTAAGTTTCAGTCCCAATTGTGGCTGTTAGATGTGGAAAGAGAGAAAAAATAGAGGCACGTATGTTAACCCTAACCTTTGAGGTGAGACCTGTGGAACTCACTGATAAGAAATCCAGTGGCTAACAACAGCTTTAATATATTTTAAAGAGGCAGGATCCAGATTGTTAATAAAGATGGCACTGGAAGCTGTGGCTCTGCTTTGTGGCATACTGTCCTCTCAAGTTAACTCAAGTTAAAAATTTAAAACTAAAAGGATTTTTAAAAGACCAGGATGAGCATTTTACAGATAGTCCTCAACTTAAAATCCCATTTGAGCCCCAGTTTTCCATCAGTTGTTAAGTGAGCTTTATCCCATTTTACGAGCTTCCTTGCAACAATTGCTTAGTGAATCGTTGTAGTTGGTAATGTTATGTTTGTTAAATAACTCTGACTTCCCCATTGACTTTGCTTGTCAGAAGTTTGCAAAAGGGGATCACATGACCCAGGGACACTGCAACCGTCATAAATACATGCCAGATGCCAAGCGTCCGAATTTTGATCACATGACCACAGGGATTCTGCAACCGTTCAAAAGTGTGAAAACTGGTCGTAAGTCGTTTTTTCCAGTGCTGTTGTAACTTCGAATGGTCAATGAATGGTTGCAAGTCGAGGACTATCCGTACTTGGGATGGAGAAGTGAGAATGTTGCAGGCTCGCTGGTGTCTATGGGCATCAGGTTGGGGATGCCAGATTATGACATGTTCTCAGTTGTACTCAATTGATAAAAGTTTTCTCCTTTAAGTGAACTGCCAAAACATGCCCCCTCCAACAGCTTCCTGCAAATCTCCCCCGCACTCACTGCCAGGATTGTATCTCTGTAAAATGTGTGGCATTTCCGCCAATAACACTCAAAACCTCCATTAAATTTTAATGGGATCAAACTTGGCACCCTCTGCAGCAGACTGGTATAAATTGCTAAATTGATCCCAATCGCATCCCAAACTGCTTTTCCTTCCACCTTTGATTTGGATGATCTCGTTGACTACCTATTGCCTTGCCTCTGGATCCCTCCACCTTTCCCAGCCTTGCAAGGGTCTCTGAAAAATGGGCTTGCCCTGGGGCAAAAGGTTCAGCAATTGCTCTGCCAGCTGCTCGCCCACCTACGCAGGTAATTGGGGACTGTCCCTTTAACAGACTGAATGCGTGAGCTTGTCCAGATTAAAAAGCCGCTGTGCAACATGTTTCCTCCTTTGGGCGATGCCCCAATGCCGCACCGGTTTCTTTTTGCTTGGCTTGGCTTCATTCGGTATTCCACCTGCATCAGGAGCAAAGCCTTTGGCATCTCTGCGTTTCTCCAGGAGTTAAATCCGCCGGCGGTACGTCTCTCTTTCTCAGCCTGTGCAGCTGGAATCTTGCCTCTCCAGGGGCTGCCTGTGCCATGGCCAAATTCCCGGTTGCTGCTCCGGAAGCCAAATGTGCCAGGGAAGAATGTGCTGGCTCAGCAGATCAGTCCGGAGAATGTGAGGAGACTACCGAGGGGGAGAGAGAAAGATTGTGTGTCCAGAGAGCACCTTCTTTACCCGTTTCATCTTCGTCCCCTGCTGTCTAACGACATCTCCTGACTCTTCTGTTTGCAGACATAAATTGGAGGAAGAACAGCATCATGTCTGATGGCAAGGAGTGGGCCACCCTCAGCCCAGAGGAGTTTACCAAGCTGCAGAAGTATATTGACTGTGAGTCCTTTTCCTTCTCCCTTTGTACATAGGCTTCTCTTAGCCCCTGATAGGAATAGAGGCATGGACAGGCAGGACCTGTTAAAGCTAGAACTTCCTCTCTAAAATCAGAGGTGATACCAACTCCTTAGAACTTAAATCTGGTTTACTTGAGCATTGAGAAAGGAAAAGCAGCTATTTCTGTGCCTGTCCCAGGATAGCTCATAGGATAATTCTTTTGTGCCACCCCATGTCCATCTGTTCCCTCCCCCCACTCCCTCCCCCCAAACTCAGTAGCATTAGCTTGATATCTCATGTGGTATGCACAAATCACAGTTGAGTGTCCAGAGACAAATATCAAGGAAAGGAGAGTCTTAGTTTTTGAGGAATCTGCTAAACAAGATAATCTTTAACTTATCTTGAATTTAAATTCTTGGGCCACCCATTCACTCTATAAGTTAGATACCTCGCATTTTAACACCCCAGGTTAAGAATGATTTTAATTTGCATCAGCAACCCTCTGAGTCTTATATCCCTTTGAAATTTAGGACAGAATTCAGAGAGGTTTAAACGTTGGCCAATAGAAATGTCATGCCTGACACATTTCCCGGTTATAGCATGAACTGTATCAGAATTCCTACACTTTTTTCCCCCCTGGTCAGTTTTCATTGTTCCTTGCTCCACAGATAGCAGCAAGAAAGTGCAGGATGTGCTGAAGGAATTTTATGGAGACGGTACATTGTCTCAGCATCGGCAAGGGGATGTGAGTATCTTCCTCTTCCTTTCTCGCAAACATCTCCATCTTTTGCCTTGTTAAGGTTGTATAGTTGCCTTAAGTGTTTACCAGCAAGGTGACTCTGCAAATCAATACAACATCTTTCCAAACTTATGTACCATTTTGGGTGTCTTCTGTCTTTCACACATAAATTCTGGCTTTCCGTGATACTTAGCTGCATCATGGGATGTCCTGGAGGGCAGTAAAAGTGTCATATAAACTCTAAAACTCAGCTGTTTGACCCCGGGCGCGTTAGATTTAGCTCCAAAGAGACCTGATCTTATTTGCAACTAAACCAGTCCTCTATCAATTTACTCTGCCATGTCATAACCACACTTTGTAAAGATTAACGATCTCCCCCAGTGTTGATGATCAAGATGATGTCCTAGAGCAAGGGTCTCCAACCTTGGCAACCTTAAGCCTAGTGGTCTTCAACTCCCAGAATTCCCCAGCCAGCTTTGCTGGGAATTGAAATCCTCCAGATTTAAAGTTGCCAAAGTCAGAGACTCCTGTCCATGAAAATGGAACAGCGTTTAGAGAGATGGTTTGTCTGTGTAGCTATTTTGGCTTCGGCTAGTCTTTGGTCACACCGGCGTTGTGCATGAGAACAAGGAGCAGAAACAAATAAGGTAGAATGTGGCTCTCCAGAGCCTATCCAGGGTGGCACAATCTTCAAATTACCCAACCCATGCCTATCTCCCTCCTGGAGGAAAATAAAAAATAGCAGGAAGTGGGAAGAGAAACGCTCATATTCCAACCTCCCTTGTAGAAGTTGGGAGTGGGGATACTGCCTGACCCAGCTATTCCAGATGGTCTGCTGATAGCATATGGAAGCGACATACTAACTGGATCGGCTGTGCTATGCAGACAGAGCCATAGAATTACAGCAAGGGCTTTGTAGTCCAATCTCCAGTTCTGAGCAAGAAATCCAGTGCTGGAGCCCGAAGATATGAGTCAGATTCTGAGTGAGGATTTCCAGCAGACAAGAGCCCCCTTCCCAAGTACGGTAATTGATTCATTTGTCACATGTAAATCTAAACCTCTAAAGATTATGACATTTTGTAATCTAGATCTGGTTCCACTTCCTATAGAAGCAGAGAACAACCCTTTACCCACTCTTGTATGATAACTCTTACCTGAGGGGCTTTCATATCCCCTTCTTGGTCTTCTCTTCATCAGCTATAAATAATAATCTCCTTTCATCTTTCTTCCTTATTTTCTGCACTCCCAAGCGTCTTTGTTGCCATCCTCTGAGCCACTTCCATTGTGTCTGTATCAGTGGTAGGCAACCTGGTGACTTTCAAATATTTTGGATTCAGCTCTAGCCTGCATGACCAATAGCAAGAAGTTGTTGTAGGCCAAAATATTTGGAAAGCACTGCATTTGTCTAACTCCTATCCTACATCCTTTCAAAATGATTCTTGCCCAGAACTGAAAGCATAACTTCAAGTACAGTCTGAAGTATTATTGTTATTTTATGGCTCATCACACAGTCAGCCAGATGCTGAGACTGGATTTGGCATTTTTATCCACCTACCGTACCGAGTCTTTCCAAGGATGTGGGTGAGGCAGATGTGGATGTTTGATGGCATTTGAGGTATCGTTGCAAGACGTACGTTGTAGGACGTAAGCTGGTTTGGGCAAAGGTGCCTTTTACAATTGACCGATGTTGGATTTGTCAATGCCAATAGTGCTCAAGTGGTGCTCCAGTTGTTTTGGGATTACACCCAAGTATTTAGTACTGCAGCTTGGTTGCGCTTCTGGCTCTTCTTTTGGTTCATTAACTAAATTTATTTTTTCTACTATTTATTTTGGTGTGCTGTTTCTCCTCCCCCCCCGCTCCCCCAGAACATGGCCTTGGTGTTTGGCTTTTCCGTTCTGCCAATTATTTGAGGGTTTGTTCTTGCTTTCAGAGATATTGATGAATCCTCCAACTACATTACATTATTCTCAGATCTGACATTTCTCCCATTCCTTCGTGTCAACTGAGCACGTTCAGAAATACAAAAGTCAGCCATGTGGCAGCCACTCAGGTGTTCCTCCCAGCCTCTGTGTGTGATTCTTGCAATCTCATCTGCAGTGAAGTAGCTTTTTAACCAAATCCCTGTTGCCAATTTTACTGATTTATTTTGGTATCTATAAATGCCATCCTTCCCTTTGCAATAGGGCACATAAGGTGACAAAAATCCTAAAACTGACTCCAACCTCCCTTCCTCTATGCTGACATTCAACAGCTCCACCAGGGTTTACCTAAACCTGCCCTCCCCATTCTTACCCCCATCACTCCACAAGTTCTTCTTGTTTGAAGTATATGCAATGATTTCTTTCTGGGTCCATTAATCACAATTTCATTAGTTCCAGTAGCAACCAAACAATGGGGAACAGCCATCCTGTTTCCTATTAAAATGAGAAATAACATTTTTACCATTCCCTGCATGCAGTAATATATCTAGCACTGAAGTGACACATTATTAGCTGAGTCAAAGCTGCGCTTTTTTGGCACAATCAATAGGGAATGTCAGTAGCTATGATTCCTGGCATTCTTCTCTTTGGCTTTGGTTTATTTTTCTGATAATGCTGTTCTCAGTTAATAGACTTCGAAGGCTTCAAGCTCTTCCTGAAAACTTACTTGGAAGCAGAAGAGATCTTGGATGAACTTTGCTGTCACCTCTTCATGTCTTTCCAGACCACAGCAGGACAAACCACAAAAGAGCCAGGTATGTCATCTTGGCAAACTGCCTCACTGTAAAATATTGGCCTTTCTCTGAGGGTTTGCATCATTTCTGACCCCCTCTATCCAATTTTTAGTAAGGATCTCTTTGATGAGGGTTGGGTTAGGCAGTCGGAATATCTAGCAGTTCTGCGGATGAAGGATTACTTAACCCAGTGTTTCTCTGCTTTTCAGCCAGTGGTTTTGTTTGCGTCAATGACGTCTCTTGTTACTTCTCACTGCTAGAAGGTGGGAGGCCCGAAGACAAACTGGAATGTGAGTACTGCAAAGAATCAGGAGAGCAGAATAGCAACCAAAGATCTCAGTTCAGAGCTTGATTTTTTTGATGGAGGCATATTTTGACTGGGAAAATCTGATTTTGGTAATTCTTCAGGACAGAGAACCAACTTGCTGTCTATAAGATATCTCCTTCCTTCCTCCTTCCCTCCCACATAAATATGATTTTCACCTCCCAAGAGTCATCCGCCAAATATATTATCATAGGTATATATAATTTTGATTAATTTGTACTCATTCTACTGTGAAAGAGGATTTAATTGGCTGGATATGCAGAAGGGCAGTGTTCTTTAGTATGTTCTGGGTAGTCATGTTCGCCTCCCATTTGTGTAGGATAATTATAATTCTGCTGGCATCAGTTTTAAGCTCATTTAGTTTTATCAACACAAGAATGCTTCTGATATTTTACATTTGTAGAAGTCTTTTGAAATCTTTTCTGAAAACTGACATTTTAAAACATTTGGGGAATTTATGCTGGGTTTCTGCAAAAGAAATCGATCTTGCTCTCAAACTGAAGAAGCCTGCTTTAGTAATATGCTTTGCCTCCCTCAAGTAAGATCAAATGAAAAGTCTTGATGAAACAGTACTCTTGAGGGAAGAGGCCTGGAGCAAGAGGGTGAAGGCAGAGGCGCATGTATTTGGTGATCCCTTGTCTAGAAGTTTCTATTTTTGATTTCCATTTTTCCTCCCACAGTCACCTTCAAGCTTTATGACAAAGACGGAAACGGTCTTCTTGACAATTCAGTAAGTAGCATGAGGCCGTTAGAAGATTATAGAGTTTTGGAACTGAGTCTCCCAATTCTTTTCTCCTCCACTTCAGACAGAAAAATCAGTTTATCCACACAACACATACTGTATACGCACGCACACACACCACTGCGTTCAGCTTTTTGTGGTAGAGAAGGCCCAAATATTTTGGTGCCAAATCTCTTCATACAAATCTTTATAAAGTAATGCATCCCACTGTAATATAGCTGACAGCGTCTTGTGCTAGTATATATGAATCTGATTTTTGTTGGTTCCTGTTGGTTTAGCACCGAAAGGTACCACCTTTTTTGGTTCAAGGACCACACAGGGCTGTGGTAAGGCCACAACAAAAATTAAATTTGGTTTGATTTAATGTAAGTATAAATGTAATCACCCTTAAATGAAGTTAATTAAATGCAACTAGAAGAAACTCTTAGATGTTTTTGGAATGAGGTTTCCCCTCCTTTCATATTATAAATGACATTTTGGCAAAAACTTTGAAGGTACTCTGGAGACCACATCCTATGGAGACTTTGGGAAGGAGAAGAAATTTTCTCTCTTCTAATTAAACAGCTGCATGCCCCCATCACTGCATCTCCTGGGAAAACCAAAATATCTCATTTTCAACAGACTAGGATATATTGCTTTTGTCTGCTAGTTTTTCTCTGATAAAAATTGGGGACACCTGCTTTCATCTGAGCTCTAAATTTATCCCACTAGGTCAGTCTTCATCAACAGTACTCTTCCTTTTGATATATTTGGCCACAACGCCAAGGACATCCCTTGTTAGGAATTCTGGGGACCCATGGCCTAACACAATAAGAACAGGGGTGGGTTCCACTCACCTTCGCTACCGGTTCTCTTCGTGCGCGCGCGCTAAATTTGCACACGTGCGCTTCGCTCGCACGCGCGCATAAACCGTGCTACCGCACATGCACAGAAAATCAATTTTTAAAAAATCAGCAAAAAAAGCTCTCTGCGCATGCGCAGAACGCTAATTTTGCCGATTTTTTGAAAAAAAGGTAAGTTGGGCCGCGCGGGTAGGACAGGGTCCGGGACGCTGCGAACCGGTTCGGTGACGTCACAGCGTCACCGCTACCAGCTCGCGCGAACCAGACCGAACCGGGGGGAACCCACCACTGAATAAGAAGTGCCAGACTGGCAAATACTTGCATGCTGGCCCTTCCATATGAACCACTGGAATTTAATTCTGGTCCTAAATTGTGTTCTTCTCTCTAGGAGGTAGATCGCATCATCACGCAGATGATGCGCGTAGCTGAATATCTGGACTGGGATGTCACTGAGCTTAAACCAGTAAGTGCAGAATTCCTTCAGCTGCTTCATCTACCTTTTCCCCATCTACTTGCAACCTATAATCACCATGATGGGCTCTGTTGGCTCCAGAATGAAGGTGTCTATGTTGGGCTCTAGAACTGGGTGCGGTAGAATGTAGTCTGGATTCCCAGGAGGGTGGGCGTGCATCAGAGGTGGTGTTCAGCCAGTTTGGACCAGTTCTCCTGTTCTAGTAGTGGAAATCATGGGTGGCTGCCCCACTGCCCCAGCTCTATGCTGTCCTATTTAGGCACGTTTTTGAGGCTGGGCACATGCACGGAAAGGGCGTGCATGAGCAAAACACGTGCGCAGAAGGCCGCACACACATACGCGCTCACATTTGCAAACTGGTAGGGAAAGTAAGTGAATACCACTCCGACATGCATTCCAGAGGACTAAGAGACAGCAAGATTTAGATAGATTGGTCATTTATTTATTCATTTATTTTATTATTTTATTATATTATATTTATATGCCGCCCCTCTCCCGAAGGACTCAGCGCGGCTTACAAAAATTAAAACATAATAAAATAGTAATAATTAAAATAACAATAAATTAAAACCAATCAATAGTTAAAAGAAGTTAAAAAGAAACCCCCATCGGATCAGCAGATTTGCTCAAAAAGCCATGTCTTCAGGTCACGGCGGAAAAAGCAGAGGTCGGGGGCCGTCCAGAGCTCGGTGGGTAACCCATTCCAGAGGGTCGGTGCACCCACAGAGAACGCTCTCATCCTGGGGGCCGTCAGCTGACATTGTCTGGCCAACGGCACCCTGAGGAGGGCAGCCCTATGTGAGCGCACAGGACGGTGGGAGGAAGGCAAAAGGTGGTCCTGCAAGGTTGGGAGGAAGAGGGTCAAGTCAGTCCCTCCCTAGGAGTTCTCAAGCTATCTCTTTAACAATGCAAGTGGTTGCTTTAGTTTGGCAAGATTTCTGTGTATAGGTGTGGAACAATAAAGGAAACTCAGCATGTTTTTCTTAGTTTTTGGAGCCTGAAAGCACCAGGGTTGCTATTAACAACAATTTTTGCTATAACACCAAAAGGGAAAGAGCTCATATTGTGTGCATTAAGGAGGAAAGATTAGGAGACAGTTGGAAGGGAAGGAATCTACAGCTAAATGAGATAAAGCCGGATGTGACTTTTGTATATAGAATCAGTATTTACTTAATGGGATTTGCCTAATAGAATTGTGATTTCCTTTTCTGCTTCTATTAAGAGATGAAAGGCGTTGAGAGTTTTCTGGATTTGTGGGGAGGGTTGTTGTTTTTGACAGTTTATGTTTTTTGCAAGAAATGAAGTGCTTAGAAAAAAAACTCTTATTCTATGTTTCTGCTCAATAGTTGTTGCCATTCAGATATGTGTATAGAAGAATGAGGGTTACTGGATAGGTATGAGGGATCATTATACTTTTTGTTTATGTATTTATCACATTTCTATATCTCAAATTATTGTCTGAATTATTTATGGCGAAGGATAGCTTGTCCTAAATCTGGAGGCACATGATTAGTTCTATTTTAAATACAGCATTTTTCTGAACTTCGGATTTCTTTTCACTTTGTTTAAGGGATCTGGTTTTTTAAAGGTAAATAAAGATCTGGGAATGAGGAACCAATTCAGTGCTGTGCATGGGGAAAGAATGGTCCCTGCCTTATGCTGCAGATAATTGTAGCTCATTGGGTACCTCTTTGAGAAAGAAAGACAAGCTGTCTTGAAATGTTCCTTGTAAAAATGAGGGTTGCGCATCAGTTTGGGACAAATGGACTGGAACAAGCACTGAAATGGCTCCCTCCTAAGGCTCTCCTTTTCGGATCTCCCCTTCCCCCACTCAGATCCTGCAGGAGATGATGCGTGAAATTGATTATGACAGCAGCGGTACTGTCTCTCTCTCTGAATGGCTCCGCGGCGGTGCTACCACCGTCCCCCTCCTGGTGCTACTTGGACTGGAGGCGGTAAGTGCAAGGGACAAAGGCCTCCTTTTGCCTTGGTTCTTCTAACTTACTGTTGAATGTGGCTTTTCATTTTCCTTGTCCGACATGTGATAATTGGATGATTTCTTTGCCTTTCCTGCCCCTTCCCATCATGACACTAGAGAAGGAATGTTGATCTGGCTGGAAAATTCTCACCTCTAGGTGCCTTCCACTGATTTTGCTCCTGTCTCCCATTCTGTTCTACCCCTTAACTATTTTTTAAAAAAAATTAGTTCAGAATCAGCCAGAGAACTGAGTCACAAGCAGCACTTTTACTTAAGATGTCTCTCCTCTTGTTTCCCTTTTTCTATAGACAGCAAACAAGGAATTAACTATTTCTCCGTGTGCCTGGGGGGTGTTCTGGCATGCCACTGTTCTGCTAAGTCAGCCTTGCCCTAAATTGGTAGGGGCCACGGAGTTAAAGCACTTAGAGGAATGTTGAGTTGGTAGTGGAGGGCTGTTTGCAAATCTGCTGCTCTCTCCAGCTCCATTGGGGACTGCAGCAGAATGAATGCATGTGAGGCTGGCTGGGGACTGAAGGGGAAGGACAGCATCATCCTAAAATGGCCATAAATCCTGCAGCTGAGCGCCAGATTTCACCTCCGAGGTAATGAGTGGTGAAACAAATCGATTTTACAGCTTTGGCTGTGGGTTGGCTTAAAGGGGAAACCATTAGTCAAACAGCTAAGGGGGACCTAAGGCCACCTCATTCTTGGAGTAGGAACAAGTTGAAGGCAGGAGAAGAACAGCCGGAAAAAGTGGTTTGAGCAGGTGTGTTCTGTAGGAGGTGCAAGGTTAAAAAGGCTCCTAATTTTCCCTGACAGCACAGCTGTGTGGTCGCAGAGTGAGCTTGGGTGAAAGTTTCTCCACAGCAATCTAATTGCTCTTTGGGAGGCATGAACAGAGATTTCTCTTTTTCCGGAAAGCTTGAATACAGTGGGCATTTTCAGACAATTGTGTCTGATTCTCGGAGGCTGCCTGGGCCAGCCCCTGCGGTTTTCTTGGTAGCATTTTTTCAGAAGTAGGTTTGTCACTGCTTGCTTCCTAGGGCGGAGAGAAACTGACTGGCCCAAGGTCACCCAGCTTGCTTTGCACCTCAGGGCAGAACTAGAACTTCCAGTCTCCACCTCGGTGCCTTAACTACTACACCAGACTGGCTATGTAACGGTCATTTACTGTAGGTGCAAGCCATTCCATGCATGTTCCAAAAGCAATATTACTTTCGTGCTCAGGAAAAACAACTTTTACCTCAAATCCTGCCTCTACCTCTGTCTTCCGTTCCCATTCAGGGAGCCTCGATGCCTCCCCTTCCCTTTGGCTCCCAAACCAGTCACCCCCTAAGCCTCTTCCTTAATTGCCAACTTTCTCCATTGCTTCAGACGATGAAAGACGATGGGCAGCACCTGTGGCGCCTGAAGCACTTTAACCGCCCTGTTTACTGCAACGTGTGTGAGACGCTGCTCTTGGGGCTACGCAAGCAGGGGCTGCGCTGTACTTGTGAGTGTGTTGCTCTGTCCTGGGTTGTGTGGGAAGAGGGGAGATGGCCTTCCTCCTTTTCTTCCTGGGGGCTCAGGCTTCCAGCCCTTCAAGGGAGCTGAGACCCATTTGATGGTGGAAGCAGAAGGAGAATGTTTTCTCCAGCTGCTGCTTTAGCAGACATCCTCATAGATCAAATGAGAAGCTGCAATGTTCCAGGTCACTTCATTGATCCATCTCGCCTAGATTTGTCAGTCCTGGCTGTCAATGGCTCTGACTGAATTGGCCTCAGTAGTCTTCCCAAGCCCTATCTAAAGACACCTAGAAAAAACTGGAATCTCCAGTGGGCAAGGCAGCTGTTATGTCATAAAGTTTGATCCTCCTTGGGAATTACTGTTGCCCTGTGGCTCTTTATTTATAAGGCCTACCTTTATTATTTTGATAATTTAAAGGCAGCAAACATCCTTGATACAGGTAGTCCTCGACTTATGACCGCAATTGAACCCGAAATTTTAAGAGAGACACTTGTTAAATGAGTTTTGCCCCATTTTACGACCTTTCTTGCCTCAGTTGTTAAGTGAATCACTGCAGTTGATAAGTTAGTAACACAGATGTTAATTGAATCTGGCTTCCCCATTGACTTTGCTTGTCAGAAGGTTGCAACATGATCTGGGGACACAGCAACAGTCATAAATATGAACCAGTTGCCAAGCATCTGAATTTTGATCACATGATCATGGGGATGCTGCAAAGGTCGTAACTCTGAAAAACAGTTGTAAGTCGCATTTTTAGTGCCGTTGTAACTTTGAATGGTCACTAAATGAACTGTTGTAAGTCACGGATTACCTGTACTCCTTCCTTCTCCTGTTTTCCACACCACAACAATCATGTGAGGTGCATTATACTGAGGGCAACTGGCCCAAAGTCACCCAACTGGCTTTCATCCCTAAAGTGGGACTAGAACTCACAAATTCCTAGTTTCTAGGTGCCTTAACCACACTGTAAAAGAAAACAGAAACTTCCTATGAAACCTGGTTCACAAGACTGCATAGGCTTTGGATGGTGAGAAGTGGTAAAGATGAGGTAAAAATTAGTTGTAAAGTCAAGCTCAATTTCCAGTGATTGTGTGGACTGAACCGTGCAGTTCTCTCAATAGCAACAAAAATGCTATTTGCTGTTGTCAGTTTGGGGGATTTTTTTTTTCATTTCCTAATCTAGCTTCCAATCCTGATTATTCCGTGATGGGCTCCCATTTACATTTTAATCCAGCCTTCTCAATTTGGCTGGCTTCTGAGCTAGGCAAGGTCAGCCCCATGCTGCCACCTGCTGGAACACATTAACATTGCCCATCACTAATTATGTTGACAAAAATATTTATAAAGCAGTCGTTAAGTGCATGCAGCATAGCATTCATAATTGCAGTAACTTAATTTATGCAGAAGAAGCATTTATTTTTGTATATTCTTAGTTTAAAACAGATGCGAAAGAATTCTGTTATGAATTCCATTTGGATAAGTTTGAGGATTTTCCCTCCCTTGTTAAATAAGCATCTGTTTAAAAAAAATATTTTTAAATACATTGCACATATGTATACATGTGTGCATTCTGTACTCACAGCAAGTACAGGGCTGTTTGTTCAGGGCTATTTCTTCCTAAGAACTTGGAATATTTGTATGAATTGGCCATCTAGAAGTTTAAAAGTAGCTTTCTCTGCCTCTGAACAATCTGGCAATTTTTTCTCTGGATGTTTATAAAATATTCAGTGAGAGAAAGAAAAATGCCATCTCAGAAATCCTCCTTAGCATTCTAAATTCAAAACAATTGCAGCTTGGTTATTTAGAAAAGGTGGAAATCTTTCAACAACAGTCTGCTTAGGAGAAGGTCTAAGAATCAATGCTGACCTTAAACCAGAAGAAAAAACTATGCTGAATTCTCATGTTCTCTTTTCCAAGAGTTCCTTTTTAGCTGTGTTCTCATCACACACTAAACTGGATCGTTAAACAGGTTAGTGTGTCATACAAATATTTAAATCGGCAGTGGGGTTAGAGAGGCTTGCTTTTATCCTACAAAAGCTAATCTTCTGTGAGCAGCCAAGTCATGTGAACGTAGAAAGGAGGTTTCATAGCTGGTTAACCTTCTTTTCTGGGCAAACTTCCAAAATGGTCCTGGGAAAAGCAAGAATTCTTGAGAAATTCCTCCTCTGGTTTCTTTACAGTCTTGTCTGGAGATAAATCCGACAGAAACAGATTCAGGGTGCCTCAACCTCTTCCAATTTTGCCTGTGATGATGCAGATCCCGAATGGATCGTTTCCCATAGATTTTTTTCCAATTTGATTTTTTGTCTAGCTCAATTTTTTTTTTTTAAAGGCTGCTGGTCATTTCACCAGGCCTTCCATGATTATCTGTTGCTGGCTCATGGGATCCTTTATCCGGGAGAGCAATGGAGTAGTTCAGCTGTTTTGTATGAATATCTATGTTTGAAAAAAATGCTCAATAAAAAAACAAGGGTGAGGAAGCTATGGGGAGACAGAAGAGGAAAGGAGGTGTTACACTAAGCTCATAGGATCAGATTTTAGGTAGAGAAGCTGTATGCTAAGAGCCGAGGTGGTGCAGTGGATAGAGTGCAGTACTGCAGGCTACTTCAGCTGACTGCTAGCTGCAGTTCAGCAGATCGAATCTCAAGGGCTCAAGGTTGACTCAGCCTTCTATCCTTCCGAGGTGGGTAAAATGAGGACCCAGATTTTTGGGGGCATTATGCTAACTCTGTAAACTGCTTAGAGAGGGCTGTAAAAGCACTGTGAAGCGGTATATAAGTCTAAATGCTATTGCTATAGTGCTATTGCTATTATATTCAAATACATTTCAAGTTTATATATCTTTCATTGTTAATCTACATGCCACTCAAAAGAGACAATGAAAAAGCTAAAAAGGGAACAAAAAAGATGAAAATCCTTCCTCACCAGCAACCCACCCCCACAGAGATTAATACCAAAGAGATTAATACCCCCACAGAGATTAATACCAAAGCAGAGATTAATACCAAAGTTAACACTAGACCAACAATCAAGCTGTAAACAACACCCCAATCAAGAAACTAGAAACAACAACTGGAGTGGGCTCCTGGGGGATCGCGAGATCCTCTAGCTAAGATTCTGTGCAGTTCAGAGAACCCCCAAATCCCATTTGTGGCTGGCCCTGCCCATTCCACCCCACCCCGGGGTGGGTTTTACTTACCTTTACTACCGGTTCTCTTCATGCACGCGCCTTGCTTATGATCGGTGTGCGAATGCGCACTAAGTTCTATCTTTGGAAAAACCTCAAAAAAAGCACTCTGCACATGCGCAGAGCAGAAAAAAGGAAGTACGGGCAGACAGGTGGGCCCAGCTCCCAGCTGCGGAGAACCGGTTCAATGATGTCACACCATCACCGCTACCGGATTGCGCGAACCGGGCCGAACCGGGAGCAACCCACCACTGACCCCCACCCCTCCCAGGAGTCCGCACGCAGCCCGTTTTGGATGCAGGTAAGTGCAGGGCGCATACGGAGGCTCAGGGAGGGTGAAAAACAGGCCTACGGGAACATCGGGAAGGCTGGAAATGGGCCCGTTTCTGGCCTCCAGAGCCTGGGGTGGCCATTTTCACTCTCCCAGAGGCTCGAGGAAAGCCTCTGGAACCCAGGGATGGCAAAAACGCACCCCCACCATGGTTCAGGAGGCTGAGTAGGCCACACCCACCATGGCCACGCCCACCCAACAACCAGGCAGAGAACCCCCTTGCTAAAATTTTTGACGCCCACCCCTGACTACAACCAACAGTAAATGACAATCTAATCAAGGAACCACCAAGAACGTTCCCGCTGACACTGACAGGGCAAGATGCTGTATATAAACAGAGAGCAAAAACCCCACTCCCTACTAGCACTGATGATGTTAGCTAGCTGGGAAATGAAACGTCTGCAAGGAAACAACCAAGCTTAGAGAACACCAAGGATTCTGCAGTTCAACCCTGTGCTTTAGAAGCAGAAAGTTATTTTAAAAATGGTTGGTTGGTTGGTTGGTTGGTTGGTTGGTTGGTTGGTTGGTTTGTTCCTGGATCTTGTCTGAAGATCCAGGCTTCCTCAGTTCTTCACTTTGAAATGGAGAAAATTGTCTGAATTTGCAAAGTCTTCCATCCGAAACATTTTTCCGGCTTCTCTCTCTCTCTCTCTCTCTCTCTCTGCCCATGGAGAAATCCTGCATTAAGCACAGATAAGGATTACCCCATTTAATGTTTATTTTGCTGTAAATAACACACCAGCCTCCCTTTAATCTCCACTTCTGTGCTTAATGTCTCAGGGATTTGGGTTGGGGATAATTAACCCCTTGGTCCACCATGCTAAATGGAAAGGCGCCTTCTCCCCCAACCCCCCACTCTCTTCTCCTCACTTGACCTTAACCCTTCCTAGCCACTAAATGCATAATGGCCTGATAAATTTTTAAGCAGTAATGAAGGACATAATGCATAATATGCCATTAAGTTTGCATACATCAGCGCCAGGCCGG
>JANHFM010009282.1:193716-205049 GCA_032468115.1 Grayia smithii
TCAGTTTACCTACCCTGAAAGGATGGAAGGCTGAGTCAACCTTGAGCCTGGTGAGATTCGAACTTGCAAATTGCAGGCAGATGGAACTAAGTGGAATCACTTAGCCAGAGCACTAATTAAGTGCACCGCCGAGGCTCCTTTATTTATTCTAAACTCAGATTATGATCAATAAGTTTACTGAAAATCAGCATGGGAAGGAACTTGAGAGAAAATTAAACAAACTCATAAGCTTGGTTAGTCTCTTGATTTGTTTCTAGAGTTGTAGATTCTGGGTATGATCTGTTGTGACTTCAGGAGATTCCAAAACTTGAAGTCAGGAACCATCCCCACCTCAGAGATATCCTAGACCAGGGGTTTCAAACTCAGGGCGTCACGACAGTGTCACATGACGTATTGGGACCTTTTTTCCCCCCTTCGCTAAGCGCATGACGCATTCAGCCCACGGGCTGAGAGTTTGACATCCCTGTCCTAGACCATGCCATATTCCTTGAAGGAATGGAAATGAATTGATTCAAGCTGAGATTTTTTGTTTTTCCCCCTAATAAGAGTTCTACATATATAAAGATCACAACAATTAAGGAAAGAAATGAGGTAGTGAAACTCTAATCAGCATCTGACCCAGAGAAGGAGTGAATTGATAATTTAAAACAAAGTTTGGAGCCTTGAGAGGGTGAATTGAAGATTGAAGTTTAATCAAAACATTATAAACTGCACCAGGGAGGGATAATTATTTGTCCTGGGGGAAAAAGAGAAGCTTAGTTTTTTTTCACTTGTGTGCTTTTATGAATTGTAGTATTGACTAAAGTGGAACTAAGTAATGAAAGAAAGACTCTACTTTCTATTGGAGAGAGAAGCTGCCTTAAAGTCATTGTTGACTCCTGCCAAGTGCCTCCATTACTCCCTGCAGTTTTCTTGGCAAGATTTCCGAAGTAGTTTGCCTTTGTCTCCTTCTTAAGGCAGAGAGAGTGACTAGCTCAACTTCAGTGCTTCATTAATTTGGTTTCTTTTTACCTCTGTTGTGTGTATTTGTAATTACATTTACCTTTCTCTTCCTACTGTATATTCTGTAGCTTTAATTTGTAATGAAACAATTAAAATGAAGGAAAACCTTGAGAAATGAAGTCTTCTAGGCAAAGGGTTTGTAGTTGGGAATAAGGCCAAAATTGAAATAAACCCCATTTAGAAGTAAACTTCAATAACACAATTAGACTTCCCTTATATTCTACCTTGAACCACAATTTATAGAGTTTGAATTCATATAGTCATGGTTGAACACACGTATTAATAATGCACCGTTTATTCTAAGATATAGCCAATAAGAGGGATAAAGTCCAGCTGGGGCACTCTTGTTTCAGATCTTTACTCAGTCGTATAATTTCTGCATACTTTTCATGGTCATTGCCTTTCTTGGCAAGGGTAAATTATCAAAAGGACAGCTACCCATGTGGAATGAATCAACTTCTGACAAAATTAGCTTGGTATCACAACTGTTCTCCATTCTAGCTTAGGTTATTCCACACTAGCAATTTCTAGCCTCTTCTAGAATTATCCAACTATTTTTGTGCCAAAAATAATAGTAAAGCAGGCAGACTTTATGTTACTTCACTGATGGATAGGTGATACAGTGAAAAATTTTAAGGTGCTTGTATGAAAACAACCTTAGTTTTGCCCTTAAACCACAGTACCAATATGAGCAGTAGCATGTGAATTAATGTTAATATATAAGCAAGGAAAAAGAGTTCGAACTGCCTGGATTATTCATTCTTAGCTGAAAATTGCCTGGTCAAAATGGGAAGAGCCCAGATGATAGAGATTTTGGAGTTAAGGGTCTAAACCTTTCCTAAATAGTTTGATCATAAATCAGTGACTTTAATTCTCCCAACTAATGCTCTGCTCTTTCCCAGGTTATGATGGTGAGAATCTGGTAAAGATACTGAAAGATATTGAAGCAAGTAACATCATACAGATGGATCGCTGGTCAGTGCAGGTGATGCCAGATAACCTGGATGAGAAAGGAGACCCTGTGCCCTATGAGATCATCAATAACTATTTCTCCATTGGAGTAGTAAGTAGGAACAGATGAAAACACAAGAGAAGGGTCACCCTTTGCTCAAGAAGGCAAAGAGTGGGTATTTATTCTCTACATATACTGAGAGAAAGAGTAGCAATGATGCTGGGACTGCTGTAACCTTTTTGTTGTCCCTGAGGACATAGGCCCAGAAAGAAAATGGCCATCATAAACAGCCTTAGCAATGAAAAGAAAGAAGGAGGCAGGATTTAGTAACAAAAGATGGATGTGGTGGAGTTTCCAGCTAGACTGGAGGGAGGTGTTAAGAGGGGGCCAAGCTTAGAGTCCTTGTGCTGCAGGAAGTGGCACAGGCCTGACTTTCCCCAGAATCCCTGAAACCTTACCTGACCATTCCCAAGGGAAAGAAGGCTGTTTGGCGAGATTCTTATAACATAGATGACTAACAATAAAGCTTCTGCTTGAAACTATTCATCATTGGTTGTGGTAACTTGTGCCCGACAGTGGTAGTTTTGGAATGACCTAGAGAGGGTGCTAATGGGTTTAAGAAACGGAAGGGGAGAGTTAACCTCATGGTTATCTCTGTCCTGAAGCGTCTCTCATCTCCACAAAGCACTTCTTCAGCCCTGACTTTCTCTTTTTCACTTTCCTTTTCTTCAGGATGCCTCAATTGCCCACCGATTTCATGTCATGAGAGAGAAATACCCAGAGAAATTTAACAGCAGGTTAGTTCAGTTGTGGAAGAGGGTAGGGGGTTCCTGGTGCTGCTATCCTGTCCCTTTTCAAGGCTGATTTGGCAATTCTGAAATCTCAAGTCTTCCTATGAAACTTGATCTAGTACTTCTGTGTTCAACTCTGCCTCTAGAAATGTCCCCGTTCCCTTTGACACCCTGATTTGATTTTCCCGGGAATATATAAGGACAGCTAGTCACACAGAGAGGATGGTTCTGCACTGGCCAGTGAAAAGTGAATGCCTGCCATGAAGTGGGGCTCCCAGTTGGCAAGTCCTGCCAGTGGATATGCTTGCCTGGGGAAAAAGTGGGGCTCAACCACACAGCCTCTCTCCGTTGCCCCTTTTCTGCTACTCTACTCTTTTCTGAATAGGATGAAGAACAAGCTCTGGTATTTTGAATTTGCCACATCGGAAACTCTCTTTGCCACATGCAAAAAGCTCAAGGAGTGTTTGTCTATAGAGGTGAGCATTTCCTTTGTGGTCCTGAGGTGATGGCTGTTCTGGGTTGGGAAAATTGTTCACTCCTGTAACCAGCATGCAATTCTTTGCAGCAGCATCTAACACAGAGTCACACTTTAGGTTTTGTTTTGGCCTGGCACATTATGTTTCCTAGGAACATGTGCAAAGTGTTTTTCTTTCTTTGACACCGATTAGCCTGGATCAATCTATTACATTTTTGGCATTAGGACTTCTACCTCAGGCAAAATAGTTAATAAGAAGCTCGAGTTCTCGAACAGCCTGCTCCTAACAGTGCCATTTCTATATATTTACCCAGCTGTGCAAGAATGGGTCTAGAACTTGGATTCCATAGTGCTGTTCAAATTATTGCATTAAAAAAACAGTTATTGTCTTGCTCACCTTCCTTTTTTTTCCATGTATGTCTCTACCAAGTGCTGCGGGCAATCCCTGGACCTCAGTGGAGCCCTCTCTGGAATAGCTGTCCTCAATATCCCTAGCATGCATGGGGGTTCCAACCTCTGGGGTGAGACCAAAAGACCTTTGGGGGAGGCAGCAGCACGTAGCACAGCTGGAGGAGCAGCACAGCCTCAAGTCATCACTGAAGCTGAAATCCTGAAGAACTGTGTACAAGGTGAGCCAGAAGACTGGGGTAGATGGTACAAAGTTTGGAGCCTTGTAGATTGGACGTTAGTAGTACGTATAACAGAGAAAGGCAGGCATGGCTTGAGAGGGTGAATGAAGAATGGCATAAGATTTCTAAGAGGCCAAGCTAGATTAATACTCTGCTGCCGTTTCTGAAACATTGCTGTGAGGACTTTCTAGGGGAGCTTGAGATGATGGGGTGACTTTTCTTACCTTTGCCTTTTCTCCCTCCAATCCCTATCCAGATCTGAGTGATCGACGGATGGAGGTGGTGGGCCTGGAAGGTGTGTTTGAAATGGGACAGATCTACACAGGTTTAAAGAATGCAGGCACGCGGCTGGCTAAGTGCTCTGAGATCACCCTGAGGTAGGTGGGCCATCAAGTCAATGGATGTATTTTCTTCTCTTGTAGTTGCTGTTTGGAACTCTTGACCGCCTTTCCTTCAAGTTGGCCTTGATACATGTGAAATAATAACTATGTCTCTGTGAACCTTTAGAGTAAACATCTATTAATGGTAATTGACACCCTTCTTAGTTGGGCTGAGTTGAATCAGTACCATTATATAGAATGACTCATTGAGTGTTCTTAGGCAGCCATTATCCCTGAGCCTCATCCCACCTCCATTTCTGCCATACTGACCATAAAGATTGGTGCTGGGAAATGCCCAGACAGGCTGGTGGGGGAGGACTCAAGTGGGAAATTAGCCTTGAATCATTATGCAATTAGAAGAGATCTAGGGCTGAGCTCCTGACCAGTCCATGGGACTTTTTTTATTTATTCCCAAGTGAAGGCAAGCAGTTTGGGAAGATTCCTTTACTATAGGCAGAATAGAATAAAGTAGTTAGCAAATTCTACACATGTGGATCTTCACCTGACAATTGGTTTGATAATATGTGATACGAAGATGTGATGGTGCTGGCTGCAATATAGACAGATGAAGGCAGGAAATCAGTACTAAGTTGCTCCATATTTACTGTCATCTTCAGTATTTGTTCTTTAGATAATTGTATGAGGACCTCTATAAAATCTGAATATTCATCATCTCATGTCAACTTCCTGTTTTTCTCATATCCTTTTTTGCAGAACCTTCAAGCATCTTCCCATGCAAATCGATGGAGAGCCATGGATGCAAGCACCGTGCACAGTAAGCACCTCCTAAGGTGTTATTATACAGTATGTTTTGTAGCGTTGGGTATGAAGACCTGTTTCGGTGAGGCCATAGAACTCCTTATCATAGAAGGCTTGCTAATCAGTTCAAGTGCATAGCCAGTGCATTCTGGTAAAATCTGAAACTTGCAATGCATGAGTTGCCCGTATATGAAAATTGCTAGAAACAGTTAATGAGAGGGCTTTATTACTTTAAGCTAATCCACCAAGGCAGACATTCCATGAAAATATATGTAAGCTACACTGTTTCAAATAAAAAATGATTTCAAGATGTCCATCAGCAATGAGTACCAATTAAAAGCTATCAAAAACAGCCGAGTTTTTAAAACAGTCTGGAAAGCAGCTACAGATAGGGCCAGCCATTTGCCTTCTGAGAGGAAATTTTATAAAAGAGGGCCACTAAGAAATGTTCGAACTATCTCTTGAGTGGCCAGTAAGAAGGTTGTAAGAATGATCTTAAAATTTAAATCAGTTCATGTTAGGTGAAGGCAAACCTCAAGCTTCAAATGAACATTGGCTGCTCTTTGTACAGCCAATAGAACATTTGTACCACCATCCCTTTCTTACAGCATAGCTGGTCAGGCAGCATCTGGACAAGGAGGAATAAATGATTATTTCCAACAGTGATCTTTTATCAGGATGCAGTATAACTGAATGCAGTGGGATATGATTAAAACATTTTCCCTTTATCAGGATTTCTGCATGTGAGCAAGAGAAAGGACTGCATAATATATTTAATCAGATAATTTTAAATGCTGTTGTATTACGCAAATTCAATAGTCTAAGCCTTTCTTGGCTAGGAACATCCATCACCACCAAGATCTCTGATTTAATTGTGGATTTACTTATTCCCCAGTGGCCTAAATAGCACACATCCTTGGAATAGAAAATTAGCCCTCTCTCTGTCTGAGCCTACCATTTTTGTTAGTTTTTTAAAAAAGTTTTCAGTTAAAAAAAACCTAGAGAATAGTTCCAACTGGGTCATTGCGGATTTTATAGAACATTTTTTCTCAGATTTCCCAGAAATAAATACACAGGAACTAACAACCACCATAAAAGCTGGTAGGCTGTTTTCAAATTGCCATTCCTAGCTAATTGAAACAAGCCATCTTACTAATTAAATAGTTGCCCAAGCAGACCAAGCAGTGGGGATTGGTGGGTAGGTTCCTGTCCACTCAGAAGACCGAAGTATCGCTTCAAACAGGCTGGCTACTGCTAAGAAATCCTTGAAATCAACTGGACTTAAATTAGGGCCTTAAAAATCAACTAGCTGGTCTGGAAGCTCGCTCTCTCAATGGATTGATGGAATGCCATCATGTCAATGTTGTCTTGTAATGACCGCAAAGAGACTTATCTATGTCTTAGTTTGCTGAAGAGGAGATACAACCAGACAGTGGTTGGTCTGCTCTAATCATCCATAAGCTGTGATATGGGGTGTGTGGATGGGCAAGTAGAGGAAAGGCCTGAGTTCTAAAATGTTGACACAACTTTCTCCGTCTTTCTTTCTTTCAGATCAGAATAACTCACAAGAACCAAGCTCCGATGCTCATCGCACCGCCTCCCCGTTCCTCCAGCTTTTTTGGCCTGAAAAAGGGACCCCAGGAGACCTAAAGGGGGCTTCTGTTCCTTTCCAGGAGCAGCTACCTACACCGAAATGCAACTTTGGGTCCTCGGTTGGGGTATCTTGCTGCTTTGTGCCACAAGGAGAGCCCTGTTCCGTCACCACCCTCCATAGCAAATTAGAAGAAGGCAAATTTCTGTGTAGTACGTATATGGCAAGACAAGATCCGAATTCTTAGCTTTTGCAACATACATCGGTCTTGCCAATTTCCTAGTTTGGAGCAGGAGAACTTGGGCTCTCTGCCCTGTTAGGTTTTGCAGCACCTTGTGATTTGGTGGTGCCTTCAGGTTTCCTGCCTGTGTTAGTCTCCCTTTTAATGTGTGGATGCCAAATTCTTCTTTTTTTGCCCACTAAAAAGTCTCTGTAGATTGCTACCTCTTGTCGTTCAAATTCTGCTCTTTGTAGATTTTGCTTTTTGCACTTGCTGTAACTACTGAAAGACAATGGTGGCACCAGCTGTTCTTTCCTTCCCACTCTACTTCCTTTCTTTTCTTTTTTTTAATTTATTATGATTCCATGCCAAGTCCTTCCCTGTACAGTTTTCTCAGAAAAGCTTCAATGTGGTAATAAAGGGCTGGACTTGGATATGTTTTTTCCACTGCTTTCTTGCCTAAAAGTAGAAATTAGCTGTTAGACAGTGGGCTTCCCAGTCGTTAAAACGTTATTTGCCTTTTGGTCAAAGCTTCTAGAAAACGAAACAAGGTACATTACCAGATTTCTGGCCCACAAAAGGTAGTGAAATGGAATCTCACCATTGGATCATTTTACTTGCTATTGTGGGAGCATAATCTCAGTCAGGCATCATTATATGGGCATTAAATAGAAGGGCAGGAGCAGCCCTTCAGAAGTCATGAACAACAACACCCAATCAGCACAGCCAGAGGTGAATGATGTGTACAGCGACATCTGGAGGGCCAGAGGATTCTCCCTCCCACACACCCACACCCAAGTTATGTGGAAACTGGCTTTGTAACTGCCTGCAACTGTGCAGCAGGATATGCACAGAAGCATGAAACATCCATGCAATGTATTGCAGTTGTATGGAGGATGAAAAATTGGAGACCAGCACATTTGCTGATATATCTGCTCACGATGAAAACCTTAATTGGATTTGTAAAGCTGTTCAATATGGACTTGCTGCTTTTCCCGTTTTCCTTCACTATACTGTGTGCAAGAAGATAATGTAAGATTACACAGGTATAATAATAACAGGGTGAAAGCAAGCATTATAGATTTTCACAGTTGCAGATTTAGTCATCCCAAATTCTATCTGTCAAGGACTGGGATAGTTTTTAGTACCAAGTGTGTGAAAAACTTGTTCAGTAAAATTAGGGGACACCCTGGCTTAGTGTGAACCCAACCAATGTGGTTCAGTCAACAAACGGTAGCTGGGTGGTATATGAACCATTCTGTCCCTCAATTTCTTCAGTAAAACTTCTACTGCTGGATTCTGTGCAATAAAGAAGGAAGGCTGTGGCCTGTTAGACCTAGTTAGACTACACCTTCCTTGACAGAAGACCAGGATGCCAAAAGCAACAAGCACATCATGTTTAAAGAATTAAGGCCTTTCCATACTTCCATGTTTAGCACAATAAAAGTGCAGTTGTCCATTTATTGCATCTAACTTTGTACGTTTGTCATAGAAAAAGAATCTGGCACTGCCATTTTTTGTTTAGTGACTTATAGAATGAAACAATGGAGTTGGTGTCTCTATTGCAAGGTCATGTGGGAAAATCCATTTTAAACCACAGAAGTTTGTCACAGAGGCACAATATGCTGATATATATGGTTTCTGAGATTCTGGAAACCACTTTGCCTGTTTTCATGAACCTGCAAGCAAACCCTGTGTTTGTGCTCTTGCATGTTCCCAAGTGCCTCTTCCCACTTGAATCAGAAGCCCTGCACAGCCCTAACCCACTTAGAATGTCAGAATGTAACTGGGGAGACCTGGTTGACATCCCATTCTGTCAGGAGCTACACTGAGTTCTGAAATTAAAGTAGAAATAAGAGGCAGATGGTTAAGGGCTTCCAGAGAAAAAGCACAATGTAGGCACTGTTCATTACCGATAATGAGGAAACTTGATACGTTATTTCAGTGTGTATTAAAAACAACATCAAACACCGCTCTCAACGTAGCAGCATGAACTGGGGAAATGAAGGGAACATGGAAACAAAAACACTGGAAAATAAAATACATCAGATAGAGAATATTTTATGGCCTGATGAGCAAGACAAGGCTACCTAAAAAAGAGTTGGCATTTACAGAGATTTTATTAGATTTTATTGGATTTAAAGATGCTTCTGTGTTGTTATGAAATAAGGAATGAAATGAGCACTTGATCCTCTATTCAAATTAGAGAAGAGAACAGCATGGTTAGTGCTTGAGGGAGAACAAGAGATCTGTCTCCAACTCTGTAGCAGGAACAAAACAGTTGGTGACACCAGCGTGGTCTCCATTCAGTGCTCTGCATTTAGTCTTACACAACCTTTATTCAGTCTTGGTGAGTGTAACAGAATAACAGAGTTGGAATGGACCTTGGAGGTCTTCTAGTCCAACCCCTGCTCAGGCAGGAAACCCTATATATTTTCAGACAAATGGCCAAACTTTTCTTTAAAATCTAGTGTTGAAGGACCCAAAACTTCTGAGGGAAGTCATTCCACTGATTAATTGTTTTAACTGTCAGGAAATTTCTCCTTAGTGCTAGGTTGCTTCTCTCGATTAGTTTCCATCCATTGCTTTTTCTCCTGCCTTCAGGTGCTTTGGAGAATAGGTTTACCTCCTCTTCTTTGTGGCAACCCCTTAGATATTAGAAGACTGCTATCATGTCACCACTAATCTTTTCATTAAACTAGACATACCCAATTCCAGCAACTGTTCTTTATATGTTTTAGCCTCCAGCCACCTAATCATCTTTGTTGCTCTTCTCTGCACTCTTTCAAAGTCTCCACATCTTTTTTGCATTGTGGTAACCAAAACTGGATGCAATATTCTGAGTGTGGTTTTATCAAGGCATTATAAAGTAGTATTAACACTTCACGTGATCTTGATTCTATCCGTCTGTTAATGCAGCCTAGGACTGCCCAATACAGTATTATAAAAGTTTTAATCCAGTTGGGACTTGGGCCCTCACAAAATCTTGAACTATTGAATTTAATACATTATTATTATTATTATTATTTATTATTATTATTATTATTATTAAATAACAAGTGTAATTAGAAACCCTCATGAGCCTGGAGCCATCTGAATGGGTTGGACTACTCTGCTTTAACATCCTGGAACCAGCTTGACTAATGAACACAAGTCAAGGATGCCTGATGAGGGAAGGGTTAATCAGCAAATTGAATAATTTGTATAACAAAAATGGGCATTGTGGCCCAACTTGGTCAGTAGTTTGCACTGCTGAAGAATTAGTTCCACACCCAGCAATTCAAATAATAACTTTTTCAACAAATGTTGCTATGGTGAATTATTTCTACCTTGGCTGTAAAACGTGCTGTGAAGCTAATTTATTTTTTTAGATGCTCTGGTTCTCGGGGGCTTATGGGTGAGTTGTTGGTCAGTTTGTGGAAACACTGGCCTCACCCTCCCTTAACCACACCAAGCAGGGTTTTCCAGGGGAAAGAGGCTTGGCTGACTTTTCAACACTTCATATTAACAACATGTGGGATTTTTGCAGCCAGCCATATTAATGCAGTAATGCGGTAATGCGGTCTGAAATAAGAAAGTGATATATTTTACTGACCTATAACATCATGCAGTGTGTCTCATTTTCTGATATCACATTCTTGGCATCTTAAAGTAGAGCTGTAATTTTTTTCCACTCATTTCTGGAGTTTTCAAACTGCTTTGCGGGGGGGGGGGGTTTCAGGAAGAACCAAAACCACCTTACAATAATAGGCTGGAATGGGACAAATCATCCCTGATCATTCCAAAATCTTCCCAATCAGAACTTTTTATCAATTGAAATGCTTTAAGTGATTTCCTGCCTTTGCACTTATCTCACCCACAAGTACAAATAAGTAAAAATGGATAAACTCCAATCTTACTTTTGCTGACAATGGTACAAATGTAATGAAGCAGAAAACCCTCTGCCTCGTTGCACAGCCTCTTTGCACAGCCATGTCAGTTTTTGTTCTTCCCAAAGGTTTTGTTTTGTTTGTTTTGTTTTGTTATAGGGCCATGCAGAAAGTCTTCATATTACTATAGCAACATGGCTAATCTGCTTTTGTGGGGTTATTGTTCCCACATGGCTTGGAGCTGCTCATACAGATGTCCATCTGTACTTAGAAAAGGCAAGACCAGCTTTACATTACAGTGTTAGTAAACCAGTCTTAGATTACCAAACCGTGTGTATCATTTTAATTGCAAAGCCCCTTCCCCCAATTTCAGAATTTCTAAAGAAGTCCATCCCTATATAACTGTTTGCCTTCACATATTGAATTACTCTGTCAAATTACTATTCTGTTTTGGAGTAGGAGTGGTTGTGTGCTTAAATGACTTCCACTCTAACAGATGGCTCGCTCTTCCCACTGCATTCCACAACTTTTTCAGAAATTTAGGACCACAGCAAACCCTGCCTCGCCTGCTATCGAAGAAACCCAAGGCCAGTGATGGCAAGCCTTTCATGCTCGGCTTGTCAAAAATTTGGAAAATGCTTGACTCGACTCTGCTGGTGTATCTG
>JANHFM010009282.1:227740-240033 GCA_032468115.1 Grayia smithii
CTGGTGGAATTCTGGGAGTTGAAGTCCGCCAGGCTTAAAAGTGGCCAGGGTTGGAGACCCCCCCTCTGCCTTTATAGATTGAAGGGTTCGTTCAGAGGAGGGAACTTACGCTTTCCTCTGTTTTTGATCCGCGTCCAAATGTTTCCCGAAAGTTTTATCGAGAGACCAGAGGGAGCCGCGCAGCGTCTGGTCGCCTCTGCGGCTCCTCTTTTATCTCGCTTTTAATAAGGTGTTCATTTTACCTGCCTTGCAAACGCTCCTTAGCCCCGAGCAGAGCGCGAGCTCTTTCGCCACGTAGGTACCTGGCGAAATGCGGATCGTATATGCAGGATGACGGGGGGCCCCCCGGGCTGGGAGAGCTCTCTAGAAAAGAGGGGACGACGGAGCGATGGAGTTGGAATCGCTAGGCAGCTTGCTTTACAAGTTCCTGTAATAATTGTGATTATTTCACGGCATGGCCGGTTGTGATTGGAGCAAAGGTGAATCAAAAAGTGTTCTTCCAGGTTTCAGGTTACAAGGATGCTGCTGGCAGCAAGAGAATCCTTATTGTGACCCGCACTTAAAAATGTCCTTTGCTATGAAAAGTAACTAGATGTCTCTTCTGTGTGCTGTAGAATACCCAGCTAATATTTTGGATTCGGTTAATAATGTTAGGTCTTGAGTAAACCCTTTTCCCTTTGTTTTGTTTGGGTGTGATAAAATCATGAGCGCTGGCTTCATTTATTAGATGTTTACTAGAAGCTGAAGGTGGTATACATGTACTTAATTTCCTTCCTCCTCCTTCACGTTTTCTTCACACTAGTCCTGTGAGCAAGTGGAAATGATTTGGGGAATATTTATATTCTGGAGTTTCCCGGGTCTTGTCCCTGTAAAGCTGATAGTTTAGAAGGCCAGTTTGATATGTGAACCCAGACATTAGAGGATACAAAGTCAAATATACCAAATATTCATACAGAATAATAAGGAAGTCCCAGCATATTCTATTTAATTTGCATTACTAATGTGTTCTACTTGCATTGAGTAATAGTCTATTATGCATAATCTTTTTCATTTACAATTTCTGGTGCTTAATTGTCTATCTCAGCATCTCAAGCAAGTCAATTTAGTTAGCTAAATTCATTCTAGTTTCATCTCCTCTCCTTAATTTGATTGTTTTCTTTGCTTTCAGGGAGACAGAAGGAGTTCCCAGTACTGCCATCCGAGAGATTTCACTCTTAAAGGAATTGAACCATCCCAACATAGTCAAGTAAGTATGTGGAAAACAGAAGGAGATGATCTGGAGAATAATAAATAGAATGCTATTGTTGGTGGGTCTTCAGGCCATTTACCAACCACTGTAATTGTTGTACAATTGTTGTACAATTATAGTGGTTGGTAAACAGTGACCACTGTTCAATTTTCCAGCTAAATTGTTGGTAAACAGTGGCCACTATTCAGTTCTCTAATTAAATTGAGAGGAGGCATTTTATGGGCCAATATCTGACAGCAACTGATCTGGGAAAAGTTGTTTCAAAGAAGGTTTTGCAGTAAACTGGAAGTTGCATACTTCCATCTTCCTTATTTTATTTTTGCTAAATTTAGAAACATGGGCAACTTGAATATAATTTGTAACCTTCTGGGCTAATAATGGCATTGAACTTGTAAAAATTATTTTTGCAATTTTCTCATCAACATCCAAAAGTTATTGTCTTTTATTTCCTATCCCTTCCTTGACTCCCCAGATTGTTGGATGTGATCCACACTGAGAACAAACTCTATTTGGTCTTTGAGTTCTTACATCAAGATCTAAAGAAATTCATGGATTCTTCTACTTCCATCAGTGGTGTAGAATTACCTCTTATCAAGGTAAGCCATATAGAGCATGTATGCAAAAAGACCCCCCAACACAACTCAGTTCTGGCTTCACAGGTATACTGGGTACATTTCTTTTTACTTGACAAAAGAACTATAGAAGTGCTGCAAGCCGAGGATTTTGAAGGGAGTTTTGTCTTCAGTGGACATGCACTTAAATGTAGAAGGCCATACAGAGCTGCTTAATGAACAATGTCTGCAGTAAGACTGGCTTCGCTCCCAAATACTCTTGACTTGACTAAAATCTTATATAGACCCAAATGAAATTATATAGCTCTGCTAAATGTTCAAGGTGTTTCCTTATTTTTTTAAATGTAGTAAACCAAAGCACAAGACCCTCTACTTTGGGTTATCAAATGGGGGTCAGAGGCAGTAGTCCAGCAGTATAGCCAATCCTGGCTTGTGCTTAAGGCAGATAGACTGTGACCTTAGACTGAAGAGTTTGGTAGACATGGTTATTCATAAAGTGGCACACAGAATGTTGAATTAGACATGCCCCTCAGGCCTTTTGGATATGATCAGGGTCAAACACAGTATCTCTTTGCTAATCCCATCAGATCCAGATTGATCCTCCCTGCCCCAGACAACAACACCTTGCAATCTCATCAAACCAAAGGAAAAAAAAAAGCTTCCCCATCAGCTAAAGGGAACTGCAACAAAACTGTCAACTTCCATCCTTGAGCAGATGACCTCAGCATTCCATATCTGTTACAATGGACCTTCTCAGCTATGCTGTCCTCCACAATGGCCCATTTTGCCTAACAATCAAACTCACCCCAGGTACCTTGATAAGGACCTGCCTAGCTTCCCCAAACTGGCCATAGCTGATCAGATCTCAAGAGAGGCCTTACAGCCTTCAGCTTATAAAAATATTTGCTTTTCTGTTGTTTGCAGTCCCTCTTTCTTATAACACAGGAACTCAAGGATCCTTTCAGTAAACATGTTCTTTTCAATATTGCGATCTTTCAGACTGAATCCATTAAGACCACAGCATATTTGTTTTTCTTAAATTGGATTTGTTAATTTATATTCTGTCATTTAGCCTTCTTACATTCCAAATTGCAGTTCTCTATAGCAGATGGGCCTGCTTATACTGGCAGTCCTCGACCTACAACAGTTTGTTTAGTGACTGTTCAAAGTTACAATGGCACTGAAAAAGGCGACTTATGACCATTTTTCACACTTATGACCACGAGATTTACATTCAGATGCTTGACAACTGGTTCGTGTTTAGAATGGCTGCAGTGTCCCGGAGTCATGTGATCACCTTTTGAGCTCTAAATTTCTCATTTAACAACATAAATTTTGGGCTCAATTGTGATCATAAGTTGAGGATTACCTGTACTGACTTAAGGACTCATGGATATGGTCAATCCAAGTTTTAGTAGAGAGGGGGTAGATTAGATTCCAACCATAATCACACCATGCTACATGCAACATTCTTCGCTATTGGTAAGGACAATACTGGTTAGTTTGGCCCAAGAGGCCTCACACATAACCAAACCTAATTTTATTCCAAGCATGTTTATGTTTTTCCTAGAGCTACCTGTTCCAGCTGCTGCAGGGTCTTGCCTTCTGCCATTCCCATCGTGTCCTCCACAGAGATCTAAAACCACAGAACCTCCTCATCAATGCAGAAGGAGCAATAAAACTTGCTGACTTTGGACTTGCGCGTGCATTTGGCGTGCCAGTGAGAACCTACACGCATGAGGTGAGCAATTTGTTTTTCCCTACTTTGGCAGTCTCTGTAGTACACATATAGTCCTTGACTTACAGCGGCAATTGGGACTGGAATTTCCATCACTAAGCAGTGTGATTGTAAAGCTTAGGGAAGGCACACAGGATGGCACAAGTTGGGGAGAGTGTGCAAGGGAGGTGTGGTAAGGGGGTGCATGAGTGGCCAGTGCAAACCCAGGGGGTGGGGGAGAGGCTTCCAACAACTTGCAACTTTTTCTATCATTGAGTTTTTCGGGAAGGTTGCAAATGGCAATCACTTGATTGTGAGGTGTTGCAGCTAGTTGTTAAGTGCAAACTGGTTGTTGTGTGCTCCTATATTGTGATTACTACAAGGGTTCTGGGATGGAAGGAAATATGAGGACTGCTCATAACTACCATTTGTTCAGCATCATCATAACTTTGAATGGTCATAGGACTACCGGTAGTCTGATTGGTTGGAAAATGTTGGCTTTCACATTCTAACAACATACAGTTACTAGCTCTTCTCTCTCTCTTTTATATCTTGTATCAAACATGATTGATTGATTACATGCCATCAAGGTGGGGTTAACATTTACGGACCGTCTCCACATGATCTGGCCTTAAGTTACACAATGGTGCACCAATTGCTTCTATCATTGAGTCCATTGAACTTGCTGTTTCTCTTTCCTTCCCCCTTTTCCAGGCTTATGATATGTCCAGAATATAATATGAACCTGATCAATTCATGCCTTAAATGGAAAAACCTGGATTGATTTGTTTTATAATCTATTTTTTTATTGGCTTTCGCTGTAGGTAAATATCTGTGGGCTTGAGGCTGTGTAGCATTAGCGAAACAATTTCTTTAATATCACGCTGCTCAGGAGTGTGGCCCAAATTTATTTCTTTCAGATTTCCCTCCATGTTGATTTCACACACAATTTACTTGCATTCCAGCTGAAAGCAACTTCTTTTCAAAGAGGCTTATGTTGAAATACAGTTGCTACATTACTTTCTCAGAGTACAGTTTTGTATTATATGTCTTTGTTGCTATGGCTCATTTCCATGCTCTGTTCAAAACCTAAACGCCTAAATAGCTAAGTTTGGAATATTTTACTAATATTCTTTCTCATCAGCACTGAGATTGAATTTTCTGTTGTTGTAGGCCAGGATAGGGCAAAACTGCTTTTTAGCTGGAGTCAAAAGTAAGGAAAGGAAAAAGCCAAGAGATTTTCACATTAAAGCAAACATATATATTAAAGTTAAAGTTAGTTTTAAGCTTTTGATTGGACTCTTTGTTGCTGACCTTCAGCAGCAACTGCAATGGGAAGTCCAGGATCCACAAAAAAAATTCAGAAGGTGTACACATGTAATAGGTAGTCCTCGACTTATGACCAATTGAGCCCAAAATTTATGATGCTAAGTGAATCACTGCAGTTGTTAAAGTTCGTAACATGGTGGTTAAGTGACTGTCTTCCCCATTGACTTGGCTTGTCAGAAGGGAGCTAAGGAATAGGGAGGGGGGACTTGAAATAGGGGGAACATATAGCCAAAACAACGTATTTTCTCTTGGGAACCAAAGACATTCTCACACCTGGTCAGAAGAAGGTGGAGTGATGCCACCTGACTGCCAGCCCATTCTGTGATTGGACCATGTGACTGGTTGTTTTGAGAAAGTGGGAAAACGTTTACTTTTAATTAGGTGAAAACCGTGGGAGACGTTAGAGGCAGTTTTCACCAGATATGTGCCAATATGATAATTCCAAATAGAAGTATTCTTTGAGGAATCTACATGCCTCGGAGTCTTACTTGCTATGGATTTATTACTTGGAACCCTGACAATTGTTGCAGTTGGAGGCCTCACAGTAAAGATCATTTGGCTCAATGTGCCCTCATAAGAAGCACTACCTGGCTTTGTTTTCTGATATATGGTAAAATTTGTTCATTTTAAAGATGCTTGGCTTTCTTACATAGCTAATAACCATTTAAAATACTTGTGTTCTATTTCAAAACTGAGGTCTGGAGATTAAAAGTTTGGACTTACCGAACCAGACAAATGAAAGTTGGTCTCAACAATGATTACATGAACTTGCTTTCTAGGTAAGGGGAAAGGAAAAAGTATTTCAGAAATCATTTCTGAGTTTGGCCATCTCAGAGGTAATCTGGGAAATGATGCTGAGGATATTCTTGTGACCATATAAACTCATGTGATTAATGGCAATAAAACATTTTCCTGTTCATTAAGCTCTGTGGTATGTAAATAGGATACAATAACTCAGGAATCCCCCCCCAACCCCCGTTTTTTTTCTTAGCTTCTGAAAGAAACTTTTGGAGCTGCCTTACTGGTGCCTCTGGCTTGGTGTCTCTTCCCTGGAGGGACCAAGAATTAAATATAGCATCTCGTCTATGTGAGTCACATGGTGAACTATTGAAAAGTGACTCCAGTCCATATAGTAGCTCTTAATGTGAATTAATTTGGTGGTAATATATGATGCGTTTACAAAAAATGGATGGATAGGGCTTGTGATGCAGAGAATCGGATGAAAGTGGCAGCTATTCCTGAATAGCTTATTTTAATTGTACATTCAATATGGCTTTTATATTTCACACTAGGTGGTGACTCTTTGGTATCGAGCTCCAGAAATTCTCCTTGGCTGCAAATACTACTCAACGGCAGTGGACATATGGAGCCTTGGATGCATCTTTGCAGAGATGGTACGTATTTTGGAAATGACAGTGGGGTGGAGCAGCGAATTGGGCTTGAGAGGCATTTGTTTGACAGGAGTCAGAAAATGTGGCTTGTGATGTTAAGGTCTCGTGGTTATTGTACAAATGTAGGTAACTATGCCAGTGCGGACTCAAAATGTTTGAAAAAGTTACCGCTCCTTAAGGAAAGCTTTATTGCTGTAAAACACACACACTCATTCATTTGTGTGTGTGAAACATGAGTAGGTCAGCTCAATTAAAGCCTGCTGACAGGATCAGTTGACTTCTGAGGACTGAATTGGGCTTTGGAGAGAACCACTTCCCTCCTAGGGGCAATTTGTGCTTCAAGAATAGAGAATTGGGTCATACATTGAGCATGTGCTGAGAGTACTTTATCTGCTGAATGATTGGAATGAAGGAATGAGCCAGATTCCTCCCGTTTCTCTTAATGATGGTCAGTATTAACACATAATCCTTTTCCGAGTATCTTCATATATGGGGCTTTTAGCTGCATAGGGGCCATCATGATGAAAATTACATTTTTTATATCCTGCTGATTGCATATTATTTTTATATGTATATCAAATAACCGATGGAACAGAGTAAAATCACTGAAGAATAAAAGGGCAAAATTGAAACATTACCTCAAAGCAATTAGGCTAGCAAAGCCTACTATGTTGTGATTCTAACCTTTTGTTCTTCTGCCAAATAGTTAACTCGTAGAGCTCTCTTCCCTGGGGACTCAGAAATCGACCAGCTATTTCGCATCTTCCGCACATTGGGCACCCCGGATGAGACTGTGTGGCCAGGAGTCACCTCTATGCCTGACTATAAGTCCAGTTTTCCCAAATGGGCCCGGCAAGACTTTAGCAAAGTAGTACCACCGTTGGATGAAGAAGGCAGAAAACTTCTAGCAGTGAGTTTTATGTAGAGTGAAAAGTATTTTGAACCTATAGCATGTGGTTACCATACTATAGGTACTTTAAGGAGCATCTGGCAGCAACAGCAATGGCACTCATGCCAAATCAAAAGCACCCTTTATTTGTGTTATACAGTATATAATTTTGCTATTTTTATCAAATTCCTGTTCAGAGTTTGCTCTGCCTCCATGTTTTTTTCTGCTGTACTGCTTTAAAATTTATTTATTTCTCCCTGCTTAATGCCAGGATTGAATCATATCAGTGTAGAACTTGTGAGCTCTATGCATGTATGATCCACCTGCAAGAATGGGTCTTGGTTTGGGTCTTAGTTTTGAGTGTCCCAACTGTTGTAACTCTCTGCTTACATTCCTTTAGGGGACAAACTCTGAAATCACACTTTTAGTCGCTAGATTTTGATTTTTGTCATTAACTTGACTAAAACTGAAACACATAGCACTAACTTGAGCAAGGTAGTTGAAGAGACAGTTGGGAAGTGTAAAGAACATTTTGAGTATATTTTAGTGCAAAAGACTAATCAATGAAACTTGTACCCTTCTTCTTTCTCCTTTAGCTAATGCTGCATTATGATCCCAACAAGAGAATCTCGGCCAAGACTGCTCTCAATCACCCCTTCTTTCGAGATGTCACAAAAGCTTTGCCACATCTCCGCTTGTGAAATGGAACTGGAGCCAACAGAGTAGCTGCAGTGCAGGCTCTGCAACATGCCTTTTCCTCGGGCAGCCCTGGTTGCTTGCACTTAACTTTACAACTTAACCCTGGAGAGAACACTGGTGATCCGATTGGGACACAGCCTACACCTTTAGGATTTTATTCCTGAACTCACCTTTAAAGCACTAAGCTGAGCTTGAGGATTCGCTTAGTTCCAAGCTCCCTTGTGAAGAGAGAAGGGTCTCCAAAGCTACCAGCTCCAAGGATTCAACTTGCTTGAGAAAGGACCCCTTTCATTCTTCACAAGTTTTAGCACCCCTCTCCCCAATGAGTTCCATGCCTTCCTTTTTGGTGGCTTCTTCAAAATAAGACATTCTGTATTTGCTTACTCTCCAGCTCTTGACATCTTGGCACAAGTACGGTGTAAGTGCTTCTCTTTCCTTCAGGTGTAGAAGGGACTTTTATGAGAGGGCTATAAGGGACTTTGGCAACATCTTTCATGGCGTTTTTCATCTGTGATGTTGGTCAGTTTAACCCACTTGGATTAAAATAATCTTGGAGACGGGATTGCTGAAGCTGGTGGTACAGTATGCCTTGCTAATTATTCAAAAGCTGGCTGCATCACTAAGCTCTTTTTTGACATCTGATATGCAGAGTACTTTTTTTAAAGAAAGAAAAAAAAACGCAAAAAAATTGCTCCTTCAGTGGGGAGATGGGCAAATCTTTATTCACCCAGTATTGTGTTGTATTATATACCTGGTTCCTTATTCTGTGTCAGTGAGCTGCTGGTCTTTCTGAGTTTGCAGCCAATTAATGCCTTATGTTTGGCAATTATGGATTGTCATTCCAATATTGTCTTCCTATCACAGTCGGGAAAGTTTCAAATGTCAGTTCTGATGGATTGGCCTTACATTCCTGGCTTTAAGTAACGTATCTTGCAAATAGAGATGCTTAAATTATATGTGAGCTTTGAAATACATATCTAATTATTGTCTCTCCTATAATCTGCAGCCATACATCTTGAGCCAAATATAAGTTTTGAACTCAGCTGAAGAATTCACATTAGCAATCTTTTCTGTCTTGGTCCGGGGAGCCAGAAATATCAATGTCTACATCTTTGTGTCACCCTGTTTTGGAGGGAACTGGATTGTTCAAGTTACATAAGTTGAATGTCATCTAAATTCTGGTTTTTTATAAAAAAAAAATAGTTTGAACAATAGCTAAACTAAAAATCATGATTGGTTTCTGGTCAATGCCATGTGGAGGTGAAGTATTGTCATAAAAATTTCATTGAGAATTTTTAAAGGCCGCTAAGATTTGCTAAATAGAAGAACACTTTCCTATAGAATTCAGGATTTTATTTCAAAATAAGGCGATGTGAAGTACCTAAAACGTGACTCAAGCATGCAGCAATAACTTAAATCTGATTTTGAAATAATTCCAAATTTCACATTTACTCAATCAGTTGTGTGATGTGTCTTAAATATGACGCTTCAGGAAAGCCATCTGATATTTGTTTTCCTGAAATGCTTATTTTTTTATCAAAAGCATATATGCTAGCGTAATGCTCATCTAGAAATGTAGAAATGAAACGTATTTTAAGATAGAGAAGATTGCACTTTCCTCAAGGGGGGGGGGGAAGTTGTCATTTATCCTAAAATCATAATTTTCGCTATCTTCACTCATAGATGAAAAATCCATTGTTTCAGATATGGAAATTTCACTAAGAAAATTGGTTATTTCAGGACCTCTTGAATTAAAATGGACATTCTTACATGACGCTGCTTAGTGTAATAATACAGAAATATCAAGATGTTATGTCACTATTCACAAGCAATATTTGGAACCATGGTATCCTATCTTTTCATTGTTGGACTGGAAATATATATATATATATATATATATATATATATATATATATGTATACACATCTATTAGTTTTAAAAAATATTTCTGAATTTGTTAGTCTAAGCACCTTGACATTTTTGTAATATAATCTTTTAAAGAAAATTATTTTGTTTTCTTAGCTCTTTGTAAGACAAATGTTACTAAATACAGTACTGTGAAATCAGTTTCTAAATCATTAAATACTAGCAATTTTAATACATGGTTTCCTTTTCATCAAAGCAAAGATACTCAGCAGTTTTCATTGAATTTAAGTATTTGGGGGATGAAATGTAAATGGTCTAGCAGTTAAAAGCAATATTTTGATTTCAGGATCTTTTTTACGGACTTAGAAATGATTACGGACCTCAAAGAGTTTTGGAGATGTCTTATTTGAGCTCCAGAATTATTTTATTTGACTTTGCAATCCTTGAAAGGGTCTTGGGGATTCTAAAGGACTGGAGACCATGTCTTGAGAATCACTGGCCTACATTTTCCATTTGTATCTGCATATAAAAACTTTTTTGTGAAACATAAAAAATATTTAATTACGTATAGTCCTTGCCTTATAATCAGCCACACTGACAGAAGTTACAACGGACTCCTTCAAAAGGTATTTACAACTCAATTTTGCAGTTTTGACAACTGCTTGCATATACACAGCCTGTGTATATTGGTCATGCAATCACATTTTGGGCACTTGGCAACCGGTTTACATTTATGGCTGGCTGTAGTGTCGTGCAGTCACATGGCTCTAATTTTTTTTTACCTTTTTGCCAGTTTCCAGCATTTACTTTTGGATTCTGGCAAAAACAAAAACAAAAAAAGAAAACCAAAACCCATTGGGTGAAATGGATTTACCTAATGACTTATGCATTTGCTTAACTATTTGTGATTCAGTGGAGATACAGGGATCAAGACGTTCTTTTGCAAATCTCAAGTCCTGAATTCTTCCACAACTGTGAAATGATGTCGCAAAGTCAATTACTCACCTGCTAAGGCTAATGGTGGATTAGTTATCTGAGTTTCCCTTCACCTATCTCAGCATCTTAACCACAACATCACATTCTCTCTGGTAAATTGTATGAAATCATAAGGATGATCTGTTATAAGAGAATAAATTGTGTCAAATATTGCAATCACATGATCATCTTTGAGTTTGAAGGGTCCCTCCTAAACAGTTACCACTAGCACAAAGCTTCACAACAGGTTTGTGGAAGTGAATCAGATCTCAAAAGGTATCTATGGACCACAAAAAGGGTTATGAAAGCTTATTGGGCAAGAAAAAAAAATCTATAGGTATGGTAAGATATAAATGAATGTGCAATAGCATCATTCTTCCCAGGAATGGTGATCCAAGAAAAAACACTTAAGAACAATGCATGTTAACATCAAGAATCCTAGGGTAATCACAGAGGTCTGCAACTCACTCTTCTGTGGCACCAATAATCACAAGTCCACAATAAGGAACACTGAAGAAGAGTGCATAGAGATATTTAGGAGAAAACTTGCTCTCCAGAAAGCAGACTGCCATTCATACCAATCTTGTCAAAGAGCATTTGAATGATCCAGTAGGCGTTTGGATGAATGTTCTGCAGACATAAGAGTGGAAGGTTTTGGTTTTCGATTGGAGAAAGCAAGCCACCGTGGGGCATGATAGTGGAATATTATGGCTTGGAGCTCCTTTGCATCCTTAGAATTTGAAAAGCTCACTAAGGGCTTTCCAAAAGATTCTTGTTAAATGTTGTTTGAAAGATTTTGAAAAGGGACAAAGAAAAAACTGAAAATCCGGCAGATTTGAAGGGATTAAAGATTAAGATTGTTAAAAGTAAAAGGAAGAAATATAAAGTTGGTTTATTTCATCAAGGTTAAAATAGATACATTATTCCTGATAACTCTTAATGGACTTTTGCTGACCAGGACTGAACAAGGAGACTAAAGATTTGCCTATGGATACGAGCCATAGAAAAAAAAGGGCATTTGTTGTGTGTCAAGATAAGGTTGTTGATGCTGTTACTAAAATTGTTTATACCGATATTTGTGATGAAGGGAATATTTCTTTGTTCTTTTCTTTTTTCCTTCTTTTATGCACTATTTTTTTTGCTTGTATTAGTACTTATCTTTTTAACTGTAAAGTCCCATAGAATCATTTTTAAAAAGGCCCTCCCATCTTATTCGGGTATTCACCAGCTTTTCATTTTGACGTTAGCAGAATCGGTGCTGCTGACCATTACCGAAAAACCGTAGTAAGCCATAAAACGCTCCGTTCTCATTCATAAGAAAGAAAGGAAAAAAAAAAGGGGGGGGGCTCATTGATTTACCATTTCGCTCCCGGACAGAAAGACTTAGAAGCGGATTTTGCTCCGCGTCCTACTCGCTTCGTTCCCTTTCAACCGCGGGGAAAGGACGAGCTCAGATGATGAAAGAGGGACCGTGGTCTCCCTAATACAGTGTTTCTCAGCCTTGGCCACTGGAAGATGTGTGGACTTCAACTCCCAGAATTCCCCAGCCAGCTTTGTTTTGAATTCTGGGAGTTGAAGTCCACCCATCTTAAAGTCACCAAGGTTG
>JANHFM010009282.1:240133-253718 GCA_032468115.1 Grayia smithii
CAGAATTCCCCAGCCAGCTTTGTTTTGAATTCTGGGAGTTGAAGTCCACCCATCTTAAAGTCACCAAGGTTGAGAAACACTGCTCTAAGGGGTCTACCGTTGTGGCTACCCTTTCTTTTTAATACTATTCGGAGAACTTACTGACACCCCCCCACCCCCCTTCAAGAGCCGCGGGACGCCGGAAAAGTCCCTCGGCAGTCTGATCCTCGAACAGTTCACAGGAGGCAACGCGGGATTCATTCCCCACCCTCCACCCCGTCTTTTCTATGGCGCAACACCTCCCCGGCTGTGCGACTCTGGTGGTCGTTACTCAGAAGCAGCACGTCCCGCTGAGAGCAACGAACTTGCGACTTCAGCAACGACACTTCCGGGGCTCGGGCAGACTCGGCTCTCGCCACGCCCCCCACATGATTTCCCGTTCCTAGAACTCCACCTCTCCCGGCCCCAATGGAGAGGGGGTCAAGGTTCACAGGACTCCCGGAAGTAATTTTTTTTTCCTCCTTGTGCCATTCAAATTCCCCGTGGCTTCTAATTGGCCCGCGGAGATAGTAAGCTCTCTGATTGGGCAAATAAAGTTCGGTGCACGTCTACCTACCTTCTCGTCAATTCGGCCTCTCACTAGAAGGTATGAAGGACATATGATCTACGATTGGGCAATATCAGCTACAGAGCGAGCTGTGATTGGTTAGCCCCGCCGGACGGCTCCGCCCTTCTTAGGTCACCTTATTTGTTGTTTATGAAACCTCTCGAATCGGCGACCTTTCTACTGGCTGGTTTACTCGTCGATTAAAACCCCACTTGTCTTTTCTATTGGCTGGAAGCTTTTTAAGTCGCCATTCCGCCTCCTTCGCTGCATTGGTGCTTACGAGCTGCCTGCCCGTCCTTCCCTTCGCGGAGTTCCAATTAGCTAGATGAGGCAAGGGTGCGGTTTCCCGTCAGGCGATTGGTCGAGAGCACGTTCTAGCGCCCCAGGTGCCTAGCGGCCATTGGTTTAGAACGCAGCCTAACTCCGCCTTCCGGCACAGAGTTGGGTTTGGTTGAGGTAGTTTGTTTGTGTGCGAAACAGTCGAGGGCCGCGAAGTGGGGGGAGCCAGTGGCGTCTCAGGTACCTGTGTGGGGGCTCTTAGGCCGCGCCGGGCTATCCGGTGGCTTCTCGGCGGATCGTGTTGGCTCCCTGGGAAGTGGCTCCCTCAGACCGCAGTGGCTTGACTACGCGGGGGCTAGAGGATGGACTTGGGCCCTTCGTCCCGGCAGCGGGGGGGAGCAAGAGGAAGGGAGTGGGCTTGGCTAGCGAGTCCTTCTGACGGGGAGGCCTTGTGGCTGGGGTGTGGGGAGACGGGGGACGACGTACGACCGGCCCAAGAGGTTAATTGGAGGCCCTGGCGGGTCTTGTGGAGGTGGGCCTGCCCCTTTTCCAACCGGCTACCAACTTGGGAGGGATGGATACGTGCCACACGGAGGGTGGTGGCCTGGAGAAGCCCGAAGTAGGGCGAAACGAAAGGCCTCTTGACGACCAGGGGCAGCTGGACGGTGCCGAGCCGGAGGGCTGAAGGACGGTGGTTAACATGTTAGAATTGGGCTAGGAGGGCGAGTTGGAAGCGAGGCCGCGGGCGTCGTAAGGGAACGTAACGCGTCGGAATGGCGACTGTTCTCTACCGAGCGATGTTTCTGTGTTTGTGTGTGGCCTTTCTGACGTAGGGAGGGAACCGAGCGGGCCGAGTTACGAAGACTTGCTGCTTCGGTGGAAATGCTGGCGGAGGGGAGGGAGAGGGAGAGATCGGAATAATAAAACGGGCCCTATAGTGAGAAGTTCAGGGCTTATTAATCGATCCGTAGTTGAGAGAGAAACTCTGCGGAAGGGGATCCTTCTCCTACCCTAGTCGGCTCGATATCGTTAAGCTTGCCTTGGTTTTAAAGAGGTTAGGAATTGCTAGTGGGGAATAGATTGCATGCTTACTCAATTAGTAAAACCTGGTTGGCGTAGGAGGGACCCATCAAAGCTTCCTCGCCTGCCTTCTTGGCGTTGGGAAAGCAGAACTTTGTACTACCGCGATAGCCGGTGAATTTAACAGTTGTTTAGCATTTTGCTAGCTTGGTTGCCTGACTTGTTAAAAGCTTTTTTTGCCCGTTTGTCTTTCCGTGTTTTCTGTCTGTTTGAAAGATTTATGTCTTCTCATAGTACTGAATACCACCACCCCCATCCCTTCCATGGGGTTTCTTGATCAATTATGGTTTCTTTCTTAAATGTAAGTCACCTAGGAGGGGCAAATGGTTTTGCCCTTTCAAAGAAGAGTTACCGATTGCATGGTCAGCAATCACAGAGTGTCTGTGATTCGGCTTAAATTTATGGTAATAGATAGGCATGTGTGATGCTTTTTACTAAGCCTTGTAATTATGTTCTGAAAGGCATATTGAGGCTTCATGGATGTTTTAAGGTTCTTTTTCCTTAAAGTTGTACTCCATTAAAAATGCATTTGATGTGGGAAAGCTGCCAAGAAAACTAGAGGGAAGAGGGAAGGAGCGCCGATGTTCTTATTAAATCAGTATGAGAAGTAGACTTAAGCCAAGATGCAGTGCTTAATGTATCCTACATCCAAAAGATACTATAAGGCTTTGATAGCTGATGGAAATGCATTGATACCAAGCTTAAAACTAAGACGTGTGCAGTTATGAAGAATAAGTGAATGAATTTCCATATACTGTATTATGGCTTATTTAAGAAATTGTGATTTCCTAGATTGATTAATCCTGAATCCACACAGGTCTAGATTCTGGATAATTATGAAGGACACACTCTTGGAGTTTAGCAATAAACTTTATGTTGTTTAATGGTGAGAAACATTTTTTTAATTGTAACAAAATTTCTCTAGTTTTGTCATTATGTTCTTAGCTGTTGTTGCAACTTTTTTTTGTTAAGGAAGTGATTTTACTAAGATCTTGATGAGATGAGCGTATTATTGGTATAACTGAGATCAAAGAATGTATACGAAAATAACTTGTGTTTACAAGACTTGACTAAAATGATAAGTTAGTGTAGAGGTGCATTACTATTAAAATTGATGGTGAGTGGAGTCATGGAGCCATATTTTTGGTCAGTACTGTGTCTTCCATTTTCAGTTTGACTCTGCACTTGTCTTTTTCCTCCATTAAAATTATAATTTAAAAGTTATATTTAGATTCTTAGATTACATATTTGGTTTCAAATTTCATCCTTCCGTTTTTGTCTGCATCTTTAGTTCTTTCTTTGTAAAAAGATTTCAACTGTCTTCCTACTGTCTATAGGTGTGCATTTGCTTACGAGTTCTAAAAATGTCCCATCATTAGTTTTGCATAATAGTATTCTTTACTGATAACAAATCTCTTTCCCATTGTGGAAAATACTGTCTTTTAACTTGTCACTTTATATGACATACACCTTGGAATCTAAAAATTAGAAGCTCTTCATCTTGGAAACATCCTACTTTTTTTTGTTACAGAGGTAAACTGGTAATTTGCTAATTGTATGCTAATACTGATCACAAGAAAGAAATCAAAAGCTTTAATGGGTTTTACGGTTATGCTTTAAGTGCTGTATGTAGTAACGGAAAGTTATCTTCATAATTTGCTTTTAAGCTTTCTTTGAGTATAAGTCAGGAATTTAGAATGCAGACTGACCTTGGGGTCTGTATCATTCTTTACTGATATTAGGAGATTAAAAAGATCTGGTAGCATACATGCTGCACATTAAAAAGGAGTAAAAAATATCTTTAAAACGATATGTTTGATTTCAAGAAGTTGATAACACTAAAAATATCCAACTAAAGTATTCAATTAAGTTTGCTGGCCTTCAGTTCAATAAAATTATTACCATGGAGTTCTTGGGCATCTTTTCTACCACTTAAGTTCTATATTGTTGAATTTTGACAAGCTAGAGATTATCTGAGACTGTTTCCAACTGCTTGAACATTCAATCTGCCACTGTAATCGGTTCTCTTTCCCATTTGGATCAACTCCTTAGTAACATTAAGATTCTGTTAGTATGAGAGAATCTATATAAAAATACATTCCACCTTTGCAAGTGACCCTTAAAAGCAATACCTCATCTTCCAAGAAGAGCTGATAACAGCAAGCAAATGTTGCTACTACTCCAATATTTACATTGCTTTCAAGAAGTAAGTTCCACAGTCCTAAAATGATTAGCCCCTACCTATTTTTAAGTATGTTCCTTGTATCCTGATCAAGAGAGAACCACTATCCAAACTCATGTTGCACACCTAAACAGAAAGGCTACTTCCCGTTCATGGAACTCCTTGTACACATAACTCATCTTATTTAAAAACCAATTCAATATTAGGTTGTCTCTTTGCTGACAAGGGATAAAAAGTAAAACAGATTAATATACAAAGAAGAAAGAAAATACAAGGGTTATTAAATCCTAGCAGGAATTATATAATGTAAATATACCCAATACTCTAGAGTTAAAGAGCTCCTTACCAACAAAAACTACCATTATCTTTTCACTCAGATTAAGATAAAGCACTTCACTTCCAAATAGCTCAAGTCAAGAAGTTGTCTGATTATACTATACAGACCAACCAGGAGAAGGAACCCTATTATCCCTGTCTTATGCATATCACCCATATACATGCTACTTGCATATTGTACTACTTACCCATATACGACTCTTACATAATTTTACTAACTGAGCAGGTCTGTTTAGGCAATTAAAGGGGAGTTGTGCCTTGGGATGGAGAGGCATATATAATCATATGCATGGATAAATATTTACAAAAGTGAATGTTCTTGATTTCTGGCAGAAAAGGGTCATTTTTCTTTAGAATAAAAGAAGGTGACATGTTTATACATAGTGGTTTGAAATTAATGACAGTTTGTGTTAGCTACAGTTCTCCAGTATATATTTGCTGCTTTAATACACAGTAAACAATTGCTTGTCTACCTTGTCAATTCAGTTAGGTCTAGCTGAAGATTTAGTGTGAGGATAGGCTACTCCTGTAAATTCAGAAAAATATTAATGTTAATGGTTAGTAGGTACCGTAACAAGATATCCTTGCATATAATCAGATCTTTAAAGAATATATTGCAAATATTGTTAGGGAGTCATTTTTTAAATTAAAAATGACATATCTGATGCTTCATTTCATATTCCCACAATTTTGGTAACAGATCAGTGAACTACGGCTTCAGGATTCCTAAGATGAAGAGTCTGAGGTAATAACTCAACCACTTTCTGCATCTAGTTCTTAAGCTCTAATATAATATACATGGCAAACTTCAGCTTCCTGTCTTGCTGTGTTAGTATATAAAGACACTCAAGCTAGGACAGTGATTTCAAATCTTCTAGATTTGTCCTTGAATATATGTTGGCATATATATAGTGGAAATATAGCTAGTTACAAGTGTTAAAATGTAAATTTCTGCTTAATATAGGGGAAAGTTCATCTTCAGGACTAAGTCCATCAGGTATTAGACCTGAAATTAGGACACTTAATTACTTATTCTAATCACTTTAGCATGTTTTTGCCTATCCTTTAGAGAAGCATATATAATAAACAGTAGTGTGGATTATATTTCTGTAGGAGCTGTGTGAAAAATCCAGTCATTATTACTTGAACAATGTATTTAATGTACTAAACTACACAAAGAGTCCAAGGTTACCAGGGTGGGAATTTCTAGGGGAATTGCAGCACAGAGTTTTCCATACTTAGAATATCTAAAATGTTCTTAGTTTCAGCACCTCAAAACTAACTTGTTTAGCTGTAAATAAAGCTCAAAACTTCATACCCAAGAGGTAGATTGTAAGGTAGTCTCAACCTCAGTTTTTTAGTGATGATTAAATGTATTTTCAGAATAGAACTTATAAAAGGAAGGAATTCTGAAAGGAGAAGACCATTCTGATTTACATTTTGGATGTAATAGTAGTAACTAGTATCAAGGTAGTAAAAAAAAGAAAATTTACTTTTAACAAACAAATGCACAAATGGTTAATCGATGTAACTCATTAATACTGGCAAAAGTAAATGCTTGTCCCATTTTAACTAATGCTCCATACATAAAAATTCATTACTATCCATGTTGTGTCCAGTTTACCACATTATCTTCTGTATCTTTACTATCCAAAGGTTAGCGTTTCCTTGCTAAATTTCTTTACTCTGTGTCCAAGGAGGGTTTCTTTTCCTGCAGAAAGTTGCCTAATATATATGGTTCAGAAAGGGCCTTCACTGGAGCAAGATAGGAAGTGTTAATCTTATTTTTTCCAGTTCTAAATTAGTCAGAAGGAAATACAAGTTGTACAGAAGAACATTCTGCCAGGTTTTGAGTGAGTTGCAGAAAAATCAGAGTGGACTCGTGAACTACTGCTGACAGTAGTGGTTTGCTAAAACAGTGGTTTTGAATTGAAATAATAATGACACACCACTTCCAGTGTAACAGAAAAGATATGAGTCTTGTTTTGACAAATCTCTATAAACTTGTATTCAGATTGCTTAACCTGGATAATATATATGAGTGAGATGATAGGTGAGTTGTCTTCATAAAAATGGAATAAAATAATCTTAAGGACAGAATTATTTAGGCATATAAAATGGATGAGCTGAACATGCTTCTGGTATTAATTATGATAATATTTTTCCCAGAAAGTCTGTACAGGAAGTCCAAGGTTAAGAATGTCCATCTTAAAGGCAACTGGTTCCTTGACTCAAAGGTCTGAAGCTGCATAATGCTTTCATGAGCATCATGAAATAGTGCTTATGTTTTTAATAGACTATATAGTCTGTTTTCAATGGTTCATGGAAGCATCAAGTGGCTTCAGTGATTCATCTGCTCAAGGAAGGAGAATGCTATCCACCATTTTGAGTCAGATTACTTCGTTTTTAGAATGGTAAAAGATTGAATTCCAGTGGTTGAATTGAGGCTCTCCTTGCTGGAAGCCTCTCTCCCCTCTAACCCAGTTTTAAGTATGAAACTTAAAATTGTAAACAATTGTTGCTGTACTATGCATCCTTGATGTGCAAAAGTACAACTACAATAGCCTGTTTTAACTTAAATAACAAATTTTGGATTAAAGACAGAGTTAGGGAACAGAATTTGTTCTTAACCTGGAGGACTGTCTGGAACCTACCCAGATCTTTAAACACTGTATCTGAAAAAACTTTATTTCCTACGAATTAATTTTAATCACAAGGGACCAAGGGAAATGATCCAGAACCATTTGTTAACTGAAGCAACCATCATCAAATCTATCATATTTTAAATATTGTATGCTACTTTTCTAGGGAAAACCCATCAGTGGAACCTCTAAACATAAGAATCTCATGGCTAACAAAGGAGCTATAATCAAAGACTCCAGTCTAACATTGGCTGTGTAGAATTATAAAATGACTCAAAAAATATCATTCTTTGTAAATAATGAACTTAAATAATAAATAATGCCTGGTGAACATACCTCCCAAGACAAATGAAACTTAATTCTGGACTTATTATACAAGCTTACAAAAAACTATTTGTATGTTTTACATTTGGTGGATAAGATAAAATGTTTGACTTTTCCATTGACAGCCATCTTAGATGCATAGTATAGGGATCTAGTGAACATCTAATGTAGAATGAAGAGTCAAATTAGAATCAATTTTACATTATATGAGAAAAAAAAATTCCAAGGAACTACTAGCAATTTCAGCTTTTTTTCTGTATTGAGATGGTTAATTGGCATTAGGAATTCTAACAAAGAAAAGGGCAGAAATAGTCCTATATCCTACATGATAATTTCTTTGCTTGCTTTCGGATTTTTATTAGTGTTACTCGATTTTATTTTTCCCATGTCTTTTTACTATACTTGTACTTTGGTCTGTGACCGCAAATAAAATTATTATCATTATTATTAGTGTTACTGGCTTCAGAAACAAAACTACGGTAATCATTTTAACTGTAAATTTCAATTTGCGCAGTGACTTTCAAAGCTATAATATGTTTGATTCTCCTTGCTTTTAGTCTGACATTCCTTTTAATTCTGATTGCTGATGATAAGATTGGTGATGTCACCCACTGCTGAATTGTCTTTGAGTGACGTGCTAATTTCCTGTGTTTCCACACTTTTAGAATCGGGATGATTAATAGCACAAACCACAAAGACTATTTTCATCTGGTATTAACAGAAAAGGGTGGATAATTCAGTGCCCAACCAACTTCAGAAAGGCTTTGCTTTCAATGTGTTCTGCTTCCCTGGATAATACAGAGATACCATAACCCAAGAAGCTGAGTAACTTATGGTGAAAAATCAAGGCAGTGCAAACTTCTGGGTTGTATGAAGGATATGACATCACATTTGATGTCAAATAAATTTCATCAATTTTAATAGGATAAATTGGATGAACTATTGAAAGATCTATCGGTAGTCCTTGACTTATGACCAGTTGCATAATGACCGTTCAAAGTTACAACATTCAAAAATTATAACGTCTTGAAGTTATGACTACACACCACTACCTGACATCCCTCCATGGTCATGTGATTGCATTTTTTAAATAATCTTTTTTTAATTTTATAACATAAGAATTCAATTTTTAGTTAAACTGTGTTGGTACAAATATTTTTAGGAAATAAAGTGTTTACAACAATATTCATTACATTGGTATTCAATCAATAATATCATCATCATCTAATAATTGCTTACCCATTTTAACAAACCTCCTTTGTATCATTAGTCCTTTTCTTATATCTACATGTTTCTAACTTCTGTTTTTATTGGCTAGCCACTGATAAAATAAGTCCCATGTCAAAAAGTATTCAGTTTCTTCCTTTTCCTTAATTGTAAGTGTTATTCTAATATTTTTTAAACCACATTTTCATCTATAGGGATCTCTTCACTTTTCCATTGTTGTGCAAATACAATTGCAGTTAATACATGTAAAATCAAATATATATTCCCTTTGTTATACTTATCTGGTAAAATGCCCAACAAAAATATTTCTGATTTTTAATCTACGTTGCTTTATCATTTTTTCCAACCATGTATATGTTTTTGTCCAATATTTTTTTGCTTTTGGGCATGTCCACCACATACGATAATACAAACCAGGTATCTGATGATGTTTCCAACATTTAGTGGACATATCATTAAACATCTTTGTTAACCTTGTGGATGAAAAATGCTACCTATAAAACATTTTATAAAGATTTTCTGTATATGCAGTTGACATCATTAATTTGTAATTCCTACCCCTATTCCTGTGATTGTATTTTGAGTGCTTAGCAAGCAACCTACAATTATGCAATAATTATAACCGATTATAGTGTGGTCATGTGATTGCATGTTGTGAAAGGTTTTTACTATTTTCTAGCAAAACTATGCATTGGATAAGCTGTATTCAAATTTATGACCATGTGATTTGCTTAATGACTGAAGATTCACTTAACTTATAAATATGGTTATAAAATTGAATCTGGTCATGTGTCTTATGACAACAATGATTTATGACCAAAATTCTGGGCTCAATTGTCATAAGTTGAGGACTACTTATAAAACATATTGTGAAAAAAAAACTAAGCAACTTATAGGTGAATTTATATCTCGATAGGAAATTGATAGGTGCACACATTCAGGTGAATGAATAAGTGACAATGACTGCATATAAAAGAGTATATAGCCTACTTGGCTATATACAAGTGAGAATTGAGTATGAGAGTTGAAACATACAAATACGTTGAAGTAATCCAATCTTAAGATGTAGGATATCATAGAGAAATGCTTAAGAATGAATGAGTGATGAATGAATGTGAATTCAGTACAAAAGTGAGTGGCCAATACATGAAGGCTCATCATGTGGGTAGAATAAATGAGTTTTGAATTCAAAATAAATATTTGAAAAAAGATTGAAATGTGAGAAAAGGAATAGATAAAAGAGATACTTGATGGAATCCTGAAAAACAGATATGAGAAGTTCAAAGAAAAGTCAGTCAATGAAATATTGCATAGATGTACTGGAATCAAGGTTAGAAAAGTATGGTGAGCTAAAGTGAATCATGTCAGTGTCAAATAAATCTAGTCAGATTTCCTCTCCTTTCTTGTTTTTTCTTTGCCTGTTTATTTTTTCACTACATTTTGCATAAGGTTGCTTATCCCAAAAGAGTTAAATATATCTATATCATTATTAATTCAGTTATTTGTCCAGCCAATATGTTTATACATGGGTGTTTGAAATATTAATCTTTTTAGTGAGTTTTCATTTCAGTCTGTACCTTGCCTCTAACTGGAATGTGGCTGATAAATTTTGTTATTCTGGCTTATAGTCAGTATGTAATGGCTTTGCACAATTAGTAACAACCGTTTCCTAATCAGATCACCTCTAAAAGTGCCTGATTAAATCACCTAGAAGGCATTTTGATGCCTGTTGCAGCAGATATAGCAAAGTCTCAAGACAAAATATGCTAGTCTTGTGTTTCTGCTGAATAGGAAAATAGACTTTGACTTTGCTATAAGGATGACTATTTAAAAAAAAGACTTCCTAAAATAATTTCTAGGAAAGATTTCACAACAGAAACCATTCTGGCAATTTCTTCTATTTCTTTGAGATATTTCTGGTAAAGAAATAATGCCATAATACTTTTAATTAAAGTATTTTAATTTAATTAATACCAAATAAGTTATTTTACAATATTTTTGTGGAATGATATAATTTACCTTTAATATCTAACCTGTAATACTGTCAAATGGAAGCAAATTGGATTAACTTCTGTGTGTGCTATAATTTTTTTTCTAACATTTAAGTAACGATTCGATACAATAGGTTCCTACTGTGACCATAAGTGAACTGCTGGATATGTCAGACAAATCTAGGAATCTTTTGGAAAATTTAAGTGATTGCAGCATAACGTGTCTGCCAGTTTGTGCTAGAATAGACTAGACTATGCTATCAGCTATATGAAGCTTGTCTAAGAAGTATGGGTAGGGCGCCAACACCTTCATTTTTCAGCTGTTTTATAATTAAATGTAGGTCTTGAAAAAGATTTAGCTCTATTTAAAGTTGCTGGGTGACATCTAATAGTTTACCTGACCCTAAGACTATGGAACTCTTTCAAAAGTTCTTTTTCACATCATGCTGAATTGCATACAAACCAGGTGTTTCCAAAAGTTAAAAGTAACCGGAGTTTTTTGGATGCTTGGAAAGCTGCACCTGACTGTCTTGACATATGCATCCATACATTGCTGATTTGCTTTTTTCTCAGTAAATTCTACTCCTCCTTGCATTTGACAAGCATGTAGTTTGGCCTCCTTCAATCTGATTCTCTTAATTTGTTGAATGACAGCCCACAATTCTTGGTTGTTATGCCCAAGATTTATATTGGTTCTATGCATTAGACTAGTTTAGGAACCAGGAGACTGTAAGCTCTAATTTCATCTAAGACATGAAAGCTGGCTGGGTAACCTTGGGCCAGTCAGTCTCAACCCACCCCTCCTCACAGGATGGTTGTGGTGTGGAAAATAGGAGGAGGAAGGAGTAGAAGGTATGTTCACCGCCTTGAGTTATTTATAAAATAATAAAGATGGATTAAAATATAATGTAATAATATAATAATCTATATAGAATGCACTAAGTTGACAAGAGTAAGCTAAGAATACCGTTGATAATTACTGAATCCCATCAAAGATCAATCTAGTCCTGCAATGTGGCCAATCAGAAGCCTGAGACAAGCGCACAAAATGAATGTGAAAATTACATATTAGGGTTTTTTGATTGAATATTGTATTGGGTTTGATCTCCACTTTTAGATTAATCTCATAGTAACAGGCTTTCCACATTATGCTATATATAATTTGAATAGGTGGCAAAAAAGACAAAGAAAAATATTATATAAAGAATTTTGAAATTTTCATCACAACAGAGATAAACACATTTAATAACTCCTCACCCCCTGTAAGGTTAAACAGATATCTCTTCGTTCCATATGCCAACCCTTATCTATATCAAATCCATAAAACATCAAGTTTTCATTTCAGCAAAAAGTCCATAAAGGATTGCAAAAACTAAATGTATTATTTCAATCTTGATTAAATACATAAACTCTTAACAGTAAATAAACTCTTTTATTGTTAACAGTCTTAATCTTTAACTTAATCAAATACAGTCATAGGATTTGATTTCAATTCTTTTTTATCTCATCACCCAGATTTCTTCAAGGCTTTCACAAGCCTCTTTTCTAAATCCACTAAGAAGGCATTTTCCAAGTCATTTCTTGACTCATCATTTATATTTCCCCTTTCATTCTTAAAACTGCGGTCAGTTTCTTTTATATATCCAGTAAAACATCATTTTCAAAATTATTTGTTTGGTCTGCCATTTGTAGTTCCACTTTTGGTACTTTTGCTGTCTTGTTAGATAATTTTTTTCCCACATCTGTCATTCTTTCCTTCTATAGTCCATAAAAGCAGACGTCATTACTGACAGTTTTGATATCGTAGTTACTAGTTTCTGGCTCCATTCTTCAAGTATTTCCTTTTAATATTTCCAATGTTATAATGTTTTGTTGCATGAGTAATTTCCTAAAAAACCTTAAAGTCAGGAAATGTCTTGGTATAATTTCCAGTTGTCTGATGGTAATTGTACTTTTGTTTTGGCTTACAGTTTCCTCTTATATTATCTTACTGCTCCCAGTGAAACTTTGGAATAAATTCTTAAATATTGGAGAACATACATCCAAACAGAATTTATCCACATTTCAAAATATGTACTGGTATATTCTGCATTTTCAGAAGTCTTACACCAAACTACCATCATATTGCAAGTAGAATCTTGTTATTAGAGAATTTGAATTCATAATTGTTAGTAGATTTTCTTTACTTGACTGTACACCTCTATCCAAAGCATCTAGATCACAGATGTCAAACTCGCCATGTCACATTGCTGTCACATGATGTATCACGACATTTTCCCCTTCGTGGAGCTGGGAGGTGGGCGTGGCCTGCTCATGATGTATCCAGCCCACAGGCTGCCAGTTTGACATCCCTGATCTAGATGATATAAGAAAGTTAGTTATTGGCTGCATTCATGCATTGTGCTGAACTATGATTTGTTGAGCCAGGATCAGTCCTGCAGATAAGCAAAATAATAAACTTGTTCATCCAGTTCCTAGTTCATTTTCCTTTTTTCTTTAGCTTTTTCCTGTCTTGTATTTCTGTGGATTGCTTTGGTGGAGAACATATCTCAATCATAAGCCTTGAAACCCATTTCTATTTTATTTCATATCTCAACTACAATCAATAACTGAACATTAAAACATGGTTTCAAGAATAAGATCATTGCCATTAGAACAAGTTATGACTTCTTTGCTCCAATTCACATATACAAAGTAAAATGAACAACTCAAAGAAAATTTATACTGTAATCAGTATGGTGTTAAAACTTAATATGTTGTAAACTTAATGGGAATTCAGTCCGTGTGCTTTATAAACCATTGTTTATGATCTACCATACTTTTTGGAGTATAAGGCGCACCTAAGTATAAGACACACTTAGATTTTTAGAGGTTGAAAACAAGGAAAAAAGTATTCTGAACCAAATGGTGTAGTAAAATATTATTTAATAAAATATCA
>JANHFM010009282.1:268414-280943 GCA_032468115.1 Grayia smithii
AGCCGGTGAGATTCGATCTGCTGAACTGCAGCTAGCAGTCAGCTGAAATAGCCTGCAGTACTGCACTCTAACCACTGTGCCACCTCTCTCTTGAGTTGAGAGAAACATCTCTGAGTACTATTCATGAAGATTCTTAATCATCCAGATAGAATTATCTGGAAGAAGTTGAGTCATGGCAGGTGGACTTATTTCCTTGTTGGTTTGAGACATTTAGCTCTCCATCCAAGCAGCTTCTTCAGTCTGAACAATTTGGTTAGGGGAATCTGAGTAGGCAAAGAGAGTCGCTGGAATGTGCCAGCTCCAAATCCCCATGTACTATTCCTTTCCTGATTGCCTCTTTTGGTTTTCTCCCAGGCGGCCACGGCTGAGCCTCCAACGGCCACTGCCTCATTCCCTCGCTTCACCCGAGAAGAAGTGGCCCGCCATCATAATGAAGCGAATCGGGTGTGGGTGACTTATGGCAATGAAGTTTTTGATGTCACCGATTTCTTAGAGCTTCACCCTGGGGGAAAAAGCAAGATTCTTCTGGCAGCAGGTGGGGCTTTGGAACCCTTTTGGGCACTCTATGCTATGCATAAACAAGATCATGTCCAAGAGATCCTTCAAGAATATAAAATAGGAGAGTTGAGCCCAGAAGAGCCTCCTCTGCCAAGCCCAGATGACCCTTATGCCAATGATCCTCGGCGCCACCCTGCCCTCCGAGTCAATACCCTCAAGCCCTTCAATGCAGAACCTCCTCCAGAGTTACTGGCAGAATATTTTTTGACCCCTAACCAGCTCTTCTTCAAGCGTAACCATCTGCCAGTTCCAGTTGTGGACCCTGAAGCCTATCGCCTGTGTGTTCAGAGTCCCTCTGGACAGACCCTGTCCTTCTCTTTGCAAGATCTGAAAAAGAATTTTAAAAAATATGAGGTTACCGCCACCATACAGTGTGCTGGCAATCGCCGGGCAGAGATAAACGCCATCCAGAATACCAACCGGCTCGGGTGGAGCATTGGCGCCATTAGCAATGCCTGTTGGGGTGGCGCTAGGCTTCGGGATGTTCTAATGCAAGCTGGGTATCAACCAGGGGATGAGGGTCATGTCTCCTTTGAGGGTCTGGACAAGGATCATAGTGGCACTGTATATGGAGCCTCCATCCCTTTTCGGAAAGCCATGAGTCCGGATGTGGACGTCCTCTTGGCATATGAGATGAATGGGGAGGAGCTGCCTCGAGACCATGGATTCCCTCTGAGAGTTATTGTGCCAGGAGTGGTGGGAGCTCGTAATGTAAAATGGCTGGCTCGGATTACAGTGGGGCCAGAGGAAAGCAAGAGCCATTGGCAGCAAAAGGATTACAAAGGTTTTTCTTCTTCTGTAACCTGGGAGACAGTGGATTTCTCCAAGGCACCTGCCATTCAAGAGATGCCCATCCAGTCTGCCATCACTGAGCCATCTTCAAAGACATCTGTCTCTCCTGGGGAGCTCAAAGTGAAGGGCTATGCCTGGAGTGGGGGGGGGCAGACGGTGATCCGTGTCGATGTCTCCCTGGACGGTGGGAAAAACTGGCAAGAGGCAACACTAACTGGTGAGGAGCAGCTGCCTGGCCAAGCTTGGGCTTGGAAGCTTTGGCAGCTGGATACTTTTGTGCCTGCTGGAACCAAGGAGTTGAACATTGTCTGCAAGGCTGTGGACACCAGCTACAATGTGCAACCTGAACATGTGAAACCACTCTGGAACATTTTGGGAGTCCTCAACAATGCTTGGCATCGTGTCTGTGTCTCTGTAGAAGAGGAGTGAGAGGCCTGATTGGGTCTAGAAGCATTGAGGACTGCCTCTGGGCTTCTCTATATTTTTCTGCTGCTGCAGGGACATTAGCCCCTGCCCCTGGAAGAAGCCAAGAAGAAGGGCTGAGTCCTTGAACCAGGGGTCTGGTTCTGGGCTTCTTTCCTCATTATCTCTGCAATTCCTGTGATTGTAGAATTTGGGGGCTAAGGCAGGAGTGGTGTGGGAAACTATGGCCTTTTACGACTTGTGGACGTCAACTCCCAGAATTCCTGAACCAGCCATGCTGGATTAGGAATTCTGGGAATAGAAGTCTACAGGTCATAAAGTAGTTATAGTTGCTCACCTCAGTCTAAGATGTTTTATCTCAGAAGTGTTGCTTGCTCTCCTTCACTCAGCTTTCTCCTTAACGGAGATCCACTTTTCTCAGGAATTTTGGATTTGGACTTTTATACTCTTTAGAACTCTTTCCGTTGTCAAAGTTCACCAAATTGTTTGCTGGCTGGAGATCTTTTTTAGGGTACCCTTCCAAAGATTTATTAATGGTATTGGATCGCTTGAAGCTAAACTAAATAACCCATCTTTTTAGAAACATAGGCCATTTTATTACCTTGCTTTCTCCATTCAGTGTGATGCCAACTTTGGCCTTGCCGTATTTAGTGCCTTCAGCTATTTTATGGGAGAACTTGAGGAGTCGATATTTCTCTCACAATTAACACTGAGGAGTATCAGAAACTTAGCATTTTTGTTTAAAGATCTGGGAGCCTTGCCCCACATCAGATCTGCCAATCAGTTCTTGCTGCATGAATACACCACAGCAACTCTTGTAAGCTATTATTCTGGGCAGGTTTTGCGGTCGCCTAGAATCCGTAATATTGGAGTAAGAAGCCTGATATTCCCAGCTGCTTTGATCTGCTCTCAAGAAACACAGACTTGCTTATGCTTGGCTTAGAGGTTTCCCCTCTGTATTTCAAATGTTCGTGTATTGTAAACTTGGTCAACATGCCTTCATTAACTTTGCTGCTATACTTTTATTTATTTAGTAAACAACTGTCGACAGCTGTCCAACTCACACAGAGATAACCTCAGGTGACTTAACAAGTTTTTTAAAAATCCACCATGTAACAAAACCCACTCTACCCCCATGACAGCAACAAGACAATCAAATCAGCCATTTGATCGTCTCCATCTTCCATTCATGGTTCCCAGGCTTGCTGAGGAAGCCACATTTTTTAGGATTTTTTTGGGAAAAGTGGCAGGCGAGGGACCACTCATACCTTTTGGGGAATAATGTTCCATAAGGAAGGGACCACCAGAGAGAAGACCCTTTTTTGTGGTCCCACCAGATAATAATCCTTAATTGATGGGACCTCTGAACGTGCCCCTGCCTTTCTGTTCTGGTGGGCTGGGTGTAATTTCTTGGTTTTGTTAGTGCACCTCCAGATTCTGCTGAAATAAGAGCTGTTTCTAATATCTCGTTCTGAAGTAAAATGTAAGTTGGTTGTCCCAGATATAAAACTGAAGAGGATTCTTGAGCCATTGGCAGTCTGGGGGAAAGAATAGATTTCATCAGCTGTTATCCTCACTAGAATTCTTCTCTGTCTGGGGACCGACCCATGTTCTTTATTTATAGAGAAGGGCCCTGGACGTGCACTTTGAGAAACATTTTAAATTAAGTCTCCAGAGCCAGCAAGTTTCACAGAGGGAATGGATCAAGATGAGAGACCTGCCACATAGGGGGATCCTGTTTTATGAAAAACAGCCAGGCGAGCAGGGGAGCTTTGGGCAGAAAAAGTTAACACTTCCTTTGCATAGCCTGAGCTTCACAGAGGGGCTCATATTGCCACACGAGTTGCTGCTCTTATATTTAATATTTAATTTTTAATTTTTCTTCCAGGCCATGCTGGGATCCATTTCCCTACAAAGAAATCTTCTCTGTGCCATCTTGACCATGTTTGTATCTTCCTGTCACTTTTCTTGATACTGGTAGTCCTCGACTTACAACCATTCATTTAATGACCATTTGAAGTTACAGCGGCACTAAAAAAAGTGACGTGACAATTTTTCACCACTTATGACCATTGCAGCATTCCCATGGTCATGTGATCAAAATTCAGATGCTTGGCAATTGCTTCATATTTATGATGATTCTAGTGTTCCAGGGTGATGTGATCAGCTTTTGCAACCTTCTGACAAGCAAAGTCAAAGGGGAAGCCCGATTCACTTACCAACCATATTGCTAATTTAACAGCTGCGGTTATTTGCTTAACAACTGTGGCAAGAAAGGTTGCAAAATGGAGCAAAACTTGCTTGATAGCAGTCTTCCTTTGCAACAGACATTTTAGGCTCAATTATGGTCGTACGTTGAGGACTACCAGCATAGATTACTCCAATTCAGAAGTGAATTGAATTCAAATTCAAAAGTGAATTATTTAAGGTCCTAGAACTGTAAAAAGAACAACTGCCACCTAAAAAATAAGTGCCAGATTAGCTGCCCTGGGAGGCCCGCCTATAGCCGGAATGCCACCAAAGAGAAAATTGTTCCTTGCTTCTAACCCATTGATTTTTATTTGGTACTAGCACCTTGAGAAGAAGCTGACTCATTATTTTTGCCTATAGCCAGATCCTTCACTTGTCTGAAATCCAAGATCTCGGCTCAGTATCTCGGCATTGAGCACCAAAATTATATCTAGGAAGGGAAAGAAAGCTGTGGACCTTCCTATAAGATGCTAAACCATAGTTTAACCATGAGCTAATAAGCCATAAATGGTGGTGTATGACTCATGAAGCTATGAACCATGTTTTATAACTGTCAATGGCCGGGTTCACAAAACATTCTAGTTCAAACCCAAACCAGCCACACAACAGTGTCATTGGGCCGAGTTCCTTTTCGCTGCCCAACATTGAATTTTTGTTACATTACTCCTTGTTCCCTTTTACTCAAGGCCATCCTGTTTGAAAGCTGTAGATCAAAACAGCTGGGAGGGGGCATCAGGTTTGCCAGCAGGAGGTCTTGCAGAAGCTCTCCTGATTGCTTTGTTGCTCTGGGCACCAGTTCAAGGCGGCAGCTGGATTGATTCCTCCAGGTTGATTGATGAGTTTGTCTGCAGTTCTCTTGCATGTCAGCACTGCAGCACGGCTGTATCAATCCTCAGTGGTAGAGAAAGGGGTTAATGGAGGAAGAGCATTGCTGTGGACTTATTGTCTTCCATCTTTGATAGGCTAAAGCCAAAAAACAGAATTAAAAAGTATCAGGTGAAAGTTCTCTTATAACACTTTCCAAGCTCTGGAATTTAATTTTGGTTAAAAAAAAAAAAAGCATGCATCCTCCCATAAAAAGTTGTTTGTGTGCTTTTTTTTTACCTGTTTTTTAAAAGATACTATTTGCTGCCCCCTTTTGGGAGTGGTAGGAAATGGTTTTATTTCAATTATTCTCTTGTTGGGGACTTATAGAAATTCTAGGGCTAAATGGATCTTCCTCATTGCCACATATAGCATTTTGTAAGGAGAAAAACAATCTGGAATTGTTTTACTTTTGCTGATCTAACTACATGTTGCAAGCCCTTCTCACAAACTCTTCTGCTGAGTAATATCTTAGGATCATCAGTGGTGGAGAAAGGACCTTTCAGTAATTCATCAACAGAGGCTAACTCCATGTTGGCTGGTGTTGGATCATGATTTTTGCTCTCAGGCAAAAATTAACTGGTTGGAAATGGTTGAATGCACAGCAGTACCTCTAGCGGTGCTGCATTGAGAAAGCTGGCTTGAGACGACATCATGATTCAAGCAAAGCCCAAGCGTTTTTGGAAACCCAGTCAAACATATCTTGGATAAGAGCTAACAGACATGGAATCTCCCAAGTCAAAGTTTTGAAATGAGGAACTTGCCATATCTTTTCACCATTAATGGAGACCAACCCAAGTTAAGCCTTTCTGTTCTCGGGTTGAAGTCACTGTCTCTGAAAAAACTGGAAGACTAATGTAAGGGTTTTATTTTGTTTTTAAGTTTCCTTTGTTTCTAACTTCCTTAGTTGTATTTATAACATGACAAATAAGATGAATGTGTTTGGCTTTAAGAGATTCCAGTGAGAAGATCGGATTTCTCTCACCATTGCCCTTCCTCTGGGGTTGATCTGCAGAAATTTTCTAGACTTTCACAAAAACTAGACAATCAAAACCTGGGCAATACATTTACTGAGATACAAATTAATACATAACATATGGATACGTAATTAAAGTAGTGTTTTTTGCTATAATAATGTGATGACAGCCCAGAGTTCTCCTTTCTGAACTGCCCTAGTATAATCAAATGTGTGAATGACCTTGGGGGACGAAGGAAAAAGATGCTGCCTAAGAAACAACCAGACAAGAGAAGGGGGAGAGCCCCTAAGAGCTTAATGATCAGAGGAAGAAACTTAGGAAGGACCTGCCCTAATTGATCAGCCAGTTAAAAGTGACGGCAGGGAATTTATACTTCTAGACTTGCAAGATTCTTTAACGTAGCCTTACAATAAAGTAGAATTAGTTCATCTAGTCCTGTTTCCTGTCTGATGTATCTGGGAGGGCTGATATTTAAGAGCATGTACTCCTCCCTTATAAACTTTCCTGATCCTAGATTGGGGGGTGGGGGCGGGGAATTACAAGAAGCTGTTTTGGGACCTTAAAAAGAGCCCAAGGAAGAAGAGAGTTGCCTTTTTATTTTCTCTTGCCCAACGCTGATTTTTCTCAGTTCCATTGTCCCCCTAGCTCAGGGGTGTCAAACTCGCATTGTCACAGCATCAACATGTGACGTATCGGGACTTTTCCCCCCTTTGCTAAACCGAGTGGGGGTGGGGCCAGCATGTGACGCATCCAGACTGTGGACCACGAGTTTGATACCCCATCTCTAGCCAATGGGGGAATCCCAGGATCAAACAAATACAATCAAGGAAAGAGATTAAAGGTGATGAAACAAGATGCTTGCCCATTGTCTCAAAATGATAAGTCAACAAGGAAGTCATTTCTATAATGTTCAGGGCTATTCCCTTAAGCAGATGTTCTATTGCTCAAGGAGTTCTAGCTAATTAGCCAGAAAGAACAAACAACAATATGAACTTGTTGCCCTTCCTGTGTTTCAGACTACAGTTCTCATAATCTGTTTAGCCTATAGTGGTGATTGTAAGAACATCAGGTGGGCTATAACTAAAAGACTGTCAAGACTGTGCTGGCTGTGAAGGGGTCAAGGGCTTGTCCACCCACTATGGCTGACCCTACAAAATAGCCTTCTCCAAGCTGATATCTTGGTGGTTGGCTGGGAATGTTGAAAGTTCTACAATACATCTGGATTGCATCACTCTGAAGAGAGACCTCAGGAAATGCCATCACCTCTATAAGCATAGTTTATATTTTGTTGGTTGGCTTTAAGAATGACATAGTCAGCAGCCTGAAAATATGGTGAGAACTTCTAGTTATATCAGGTTGCAGACTGTACCTTTGTTCATAGCAAGCGCAGTTTTATCCACTGGAGCTTTCTTACCCTGTATTTCAGACTGTATTTCTGTCTTTGCAATCTAAACAGACCAACTGATCTTCACAGCAGCTGGGAAGAAATAAATGGTAATCCTCTGGATATCATTAAGTGTCCTGAGCAGTCTGAACCAGGGGTGGGTTCTACTTACCTTTACTACCGGTTCGCAACGGGAGCGCGCACCCTTCTGCACATGGGCAAAAGCTTCTGCGCATGCGCAGATCACCAAATGTGACATCTGGGTGGGTGGGCAGAGTCTCCCATTGATTTTACTACTGGTTCTCAAGAGACAGAACCGGGACCAATTCACCACTGGTCTGAACCCACCTGCAGAAACCAGTACTATGTAGTGGTTCCATATATTCTTTTGTGATCTGTCTTCATTCCAAGCTTATATAGGAAGTTGATGCTTCTCAGGAAAAAAAATTCATTTGCTATGTTACATTTGAAAGATCTCCCACTCCCCAATAGTACTTACTAAAAGTTCTACCTTGTTTTTCATTCCATCTTTGTAGACTCTTTCTCCTTCCATTACAAGTTGTGGATGTTGTTTTCTTGCACTCGTTAGATAAGAAATAGCTAGGGATGAACCCATAAGACTGTCATTTTGGAACAGAAAGCTGGTGGTTTGTTTTTTTTCCCTTCAGTTTTGTTCTGGAACAATACATCAGGGAACTTAACCTGTGATTGATGGGTGGGTTTTGCTGCCTTTGGGTCAGTGTTGAATCATGGTAAATGCCTGGACCAGTTCCTGCAGTCATCTTGGCAAGATTTTCAGAACTAGCTTGCCATTCCCAAGCTGAGAGAGGGGGTTGGCCCAAAGTCATCCAGCTGCCTTTATGCCTCAGGCAGGACTGGCGGGGGGGGGGGGAATGAAACCATAAAAACAATGCTTTCTGACCCCTAATTGAAAACCTGGTGTCCATCAATTTATTATTCCTCCTTCAAGTTGTTTCTAAAGGCGATTCATTCATTCAAAGGTTCATTTATATACAAACTCGTAAAACTGAGTTGAATAAACCATGGTTATTAACCATTGGTCAACATGATACAAATATAAACTTTGGGATATGGTATGCCCCAATATGCATATATATTGGATTATATTAGGTACGGTGTGAAAATTAGAGAGCTAGAATGATGAGATGAATTGTAACTTTTTAAATGCCATTGTTAAAACTTTAATAAAACAATTATCCTACCATACACCGAAAATACATGTTCAATTCATGTATTATTTGGTTTCGAACCTAGTAGGTTATGTGAACCCTGCCCCTGTAGGTTGTGCTTAACCAAATGTGAGTTCCACTTTGATATGAAACTTGAACTTCAGCAAAAACTAGCCAGCCTGTATAGCAACAAAACCACTATAGTGATTTACTTAGCATACCCAAATGTCTGAGAATGACCCCAACAGACAGTAGAGTAAGAAAGATGACCTTGTTGGAGATACATAGGAACTTGCCATTAGCTAGGCAAAAGGGGCTAAAGTCCAGAACAACTGGATAACATTCGGAAGCAGCTCAGACAGATACTCCCTAATACACTTCATATAAGAAGAGGGAGGAGATCCAGCATAACCAAACTTGTTATTGTTCTGTTATAGCCATTTCCACAAAGGTAGTTTTAGCCTTTTAGGGGAACTAATTTCCTTGTCTGATCTCCCAAATGGGGCCAATTAACCATACTAGACTCCAGAAACAGTTACATCTGGAATTATCTTTGATAAACCAAATGTTGCCTGGTTATGCCAAATGAGACTGGGTTAGTGTCAGATAAATCTACTATGAAAATAAACAGTTGCCTAATAAAATGTACTAGAGGTGAAAAGATCTCAGAATATATTGCAGTTTGACCCCAGTGACTTTAAAAGAAAAATACACCAAAAAAAGGAACAGTGTACTGTATGGTATAATTTGAGGACAGTTGTGATTCTATTTCCCTCCCAGGACTGATATGTTTGAAGTGCATCTTGAATCTAGATCAAAGAGATTCTCAGAGACAAAGGTAACATAGATTATATCATCAGTGCTGCTGCTCTGTCCTATTTATATGTGGGAGAAAGTGTTTTAATTAGCTAATTCATCAGCAATAACCTCCAAAGAGGGTCACATTAGCACACAGGATGAAAACAACCACTTTTAATGTATTCCTCAGACAATGCTGCCAGCTTCAAAAAGAATCTAAAAATTGATTGGGAAACAAATTTAAATTTATTGCTATGCATAGGTCTTCATGTGAACTTTTTATGGGCTACTTGCCTTTCTAATTATCCTATGGCTCTGAGTATAATAAGTATTATGAACAAATGAGAACTTCTACAACTTTGAACTTAAGTAGACATTTAACCCTAATCTATCCCAAATATGAACAACTTTTACAATATTTGGCATCTATGAAATGATCGTAGAATGTCCAATTTTATGGCTCTGCAAATTAGTATTTTTCTGAAGACTTAATCCTCTTCTACCCACAGTCTTATTTCTGTGAATTAGGCAACCACAATTCTAAATTGTATATGAATGGGTTCAGCTGTTAAATAGAAGCTATTAAAATAAAATTGTTATTGTTTCTCTCCAGGAGATAGGTTTCCATTAAAAATATGGACTTGTCTTCCTCTCATCTTTTGAAACCATCACACACCAGGTAGACTGTTTATTGACCACAGTCTCCTTACTCATTCTTAATATTGATTTATACTTTTTGAAATACCGCCCATTTTAGCTGACTTTTGGGTTGATTTGATGTGAAATTTTGGAATTTTTTTATACTATCCTGCTACCAGTGGTTTTCTAATCAACTGGTAATTTTAAGACTTTGTGAGGGAATAATATTTAGAATGTACGTCTTATGGTTCAGCAAGTGGGAGTACTCAGTCCATTTTCTAAGTATGGGCATTTCCACGCTGCCAACCACTTCTATTTCCCAATTCCTCAAAGCAATTTGAAAACTGGATTTTGTAACTGTGGATTTTTGTAACTGAATTTTGTAACTGTGGCAAAAAGAATTAGTGCATCTCGGAACAAAAAAGGGAATAGAAGGAGAGACTTGAACAACAGCGCTTCTATCAAATCATTTCTAGGACAGGGTGAAAATAGCTTGTTTCCTCTGTTTCCATCTTGGGGAGGGCATGAGTTTTCCTGCATGTGGAGAATCCAGTTTTACTTATTAAACCTACCTCCTTAGGTCCCCATGGCTGGAATTAAGTGCCAGAAGGTTTCTCGTGCTTAGGTTCACAAGTCTACACATATATCCAGTTATTCGAACAGCAAATAATTATAATTTAGAGAGCCATCTAAATCCATAAAGACTTTTGGGGGCACGAACGGTATAACATTTCAGGACAGAGTATACATAAATAAAAGTAATGTAACGTCCAAACTCCAAAAAGAAAACAAAAGTCATTTGAGCTAACATCAAATTAAGAGAGCCTTACCACGGATTTTATTAATCCAATGGGGGAGGGGGGGGAGAGACAGCCTTTGGGACTTTTTAAAAAACGGGCAGGATGGCAGCCATATGGGTCGGTGAAGAGACAGGATGGTGGTTTTTGGAACCCTTGGGTGACATTCTTTGATCGATGGGTACGGAACCTGCCAACGCCCTCCAATTATACCGGTCGGGCAGAAACCATCGGATTCTGTATGTAAATTAATGTATTTAATGTAAATTAATTTATTTAATCTGGAACAATTTCGTGGTGAGGAAACACTGTGTCTCGGGCAGTAAAAGGAAGACAATCGCGTGGCTCCAAAACACTAGAAAATCCCTTCCGGGATTGGTTTACTTGGAAGTCACAGCTGGGTGGCCCGAAACCTCTATCTCTTTATTTCTCATTTCTTGGAATTGACCTTCTCATACGATCCCTGTTGGTTTCTACTGCCAATGAGCTGATCGCTTACACGCGAATCAAACTGGTGGGGCGCAGGAAGCGTAAGTTCACACGCTTATCGTATTAGCAAAAGAGTAAGAAACAAACTCTGTGCATTGTTGCAAAAGAAAAGCGGCATTTAATGAAGTATTATTCATTTACGGCATACATGCAAACAACAGAAGCTGCCGGGACTCTACAAGACTCTGGCCTTCTTACAACTTTAAAAATAGGAAAACGGTAACACCAAGAACCTAAGTCTTGAGACATATTCCGATACCGATTAACATACAGCATTTCTCTGTTTCGGGGAAAAGCCAGGCGTTCGATTTTACGCCGGAATTTTCGCTCGAGGAATCAGCCATCGAATGGCCAAACAATAATACATCGATGTCAATATTATACTGAACACCAAGGCGCGCCGGTATTGGTTAACCCAAGGCGCCATCCATTCCTAATACTGTATTCCCGCCTCCTATTTTTGTTTAGGCTCGGGACGTATAGAAAACCCTGAGGTCTTCCGAGCAATCTTCAATTAACCAACATTGGCCCACGTTCCACCTGTTCACCTATTCAACAATCCCACTGTTACGGGGTGGATTGACAACCGTAACTCTCTTTATTAAAGAGCAAAGGCGGGGATACTTGACCGCTATTCATGAAGCTCACGCACGGTGTGCTCGGCTCCCAGACACGCCCCGCCGCTTTCTTGTACTATACTAGCGCCCCCTCTCGATGCTCTCGAAGTTCGGCTGCGCCGCCTTCTCTTCCCTCTCACCATTCCAAACGCCGGCTGCCTCTTTTAACACGCTAATCGATAGGCTAGGCATTCGGGTTCCTTCCTGTAATTCAGGAATCTCCGGATCGAGGCTTCTTCTTTTTTTTCTTTTCTTTTTTTTCTTTTCTCGTCCTTTCCCGGCTACTACGCTTCTTTCTCGTCTCTCGATCGATCGGTTCGGCCTTCAACCCGCTCGCCTTACAACGGAACGAGTCCTTCGGAGCGCGTTCGATGAGCTCCGCGCTCGCTTCCCCCGCTTTCCCCCCCCCCCTTCCCAAACTCCACACACTCCTTGACGGCACGAATACCCTGGGCGCTTTTTTCCTCTCTGACCACTCGAGCTTCTCGACGCTCTTCTTCCCGTGCCTGTCTCCTAGCAGAGGGACCGGAAGTGGCTCGAGGAGGGGAGGGGGGGGGCTCGGTCCCTCCTCAGGTGAAGGCGCTGCTGATGGAGCCGCCGTTGTGGAGCCATTGAGCCCCCCCTACCCCCCTCCCAGCGGTTGGGCCGGGGGGGCCCTCCCCCTAACGAGAAGATCATGTGCAGTTAATGACCTTTGCATTCGATTAACAAATGCATTGCATAAAGCAAGAAGGGATCATGTTCATTTAAC
>JANHFM010009283.1:12883-26200 GCA_032468115.1 Grayia smithii
AATTTTATGGTTGGGGGTCACCACAACATGAGGAACTGTATTAAAGGGTTGCGGCATTAGGAAGGTTGAGAACCATTGAACTAAACCATATTTATAAATAGCAAAAGTTTTAGATAATTCCCTAGACAGACCAGAAGATGGCAGTAGAGTTCCACAAATAGTCTAATATAATTATATGTTTGTAGGAAGAAAATGCCTGCTTTTCTGCTTCTCCACAAACTGAGGTAAGATGGTTCTCTTACAGCCATCTATTAATATTCCCTACTCTAAGTTTATTATGTTTTTAATTCCTATCTCATCCTCAATGTTTCCTTTCCTCCTTAGGTTGTGCAGACTATCCAGAATTTAACACGGCTCTTATACAGCATTCAGGTGATATTGCCTAGTGAATTTAATGGATTTTTAAAATTGTAAATTCAAAAAGCTCACAGCTTTTCTGATTTTCAAAGAACTGTTAACACTTTAGCAGTCTCTTTATAAAAATCTTCTCTGAACACTATCTTTGAAAAAAAATGATCATTAATTACAAAAAGCTGGGAACTTTTATACAGTGGATTAGTTAGGAGTTTGTCTTTTTGTGTTGTCTTTGTTCTTGGATATCACATTTGAGAAAAAAATTAATATAATTTAAATATCATTATAGCATTTGTTTTCTCCTAAAGTACATGATTGATTGAGCCTGAGTGAGGTGATAGGCCCCTGAATGGTCTCTACTACAACTCTAAAGTCTGAAGTTAGTGGTTCTCTTTGAAGAATGTTCAGAGAACATTCTGAATAGATATTCAATATCATGCATGTATTTATTGTCCGTATGAAAATAAAAATATGCAATTAGAGAGAAAACCAATGAAGGAGAATATTTGTAGCTCAGTGTTGAAATGAGGAGTACTTGGTGCTCTCTGCTTGTTTTCTTGCAGAAATTTCATTACCCTAACTAGGTAACATCATCAGTGCTACTAAGGAGTGCTGTTTGCTGTTAAGCCATTCTATAAAATGTAATTCAGGGTTTTAAAATTAAGCATACTTAAACTCTATCCAAGTAAATTCATCTCATGTGGACAGAAAGAATGATCAAAGATAACTGTGAATCCCTAAAACCTTCAAATTAATTCAGACACTTTTGTTAAAACTGGCTGAAATGGTGGGATAATGTGCAAACTTTTAGGATTTTTCAAAGCTCACTGTTGGAAGTTTGATTCAAGTCAGTTTGTATTCCTGGCAATCATGTACCGTGTTTCCCTGAAAATAAGACATGTCCTGATAATAAGCCCAATCGGGCTATTCAACACATTTGATAATATAAGCCCCCCCAACTACTTATACGCATGCGCAGCCAGTCCCGCCATTTCCTCTGGTTGCTTGCCAAGCAACCAAAATGAATTGAGGTGAGGCAGGGAGGGGAAGGCGGGGACATGTCCTCCCCTCCCTGTTCTTTGCACCGGTCGAGCAGCCCAACACATCCCACCCCACCCCACCCCAATGGCAACAGCAGCCTGGCTGCTTCCCTTTCTCGCCATCTCTTTATCGAGAGGGGTGGTGGGGCGGGGGAGAAGCGAGATGCATGGCGCGAGACACAGCTTCCCTTGCCATCTCTTCTCCAATACTGGGCATGACATGGCTCCTGCCCCTCTCTTAGCCACCCGCCCTCTTTAGGGATGGAATTTTGGGGTGGCAGGTGGGATGGGCGAGAAGCAGGATGCACGTCTTACCTTTCAAGCTCCGTTGCTTTCTTCGCCATTGTGTCCAGGGAAACACGCTGTAAAAGAAGACCTCGCGAGTTTGAGAAGTTTGAACTCATGAGAAGGGTTTCTTTTACAGCATGTTTCCCTGGACACAATAGCAAGGAAAGCGACGGAGCTTGAAAGGTAAGACGTGTATCCCGCTTCTCACCTGACCTACCTGCCACCCCTCCCGATAAAGAGACTGTGGGAAAGGGAAGCAGATATTTTCATTGGGGTGGGATGGGACGTGTTGGGCTGATTGGCTGGCACACGACGGGACATCCAGTCCCACAAAATTTTCTGCCTCCTGCATCCCCCCAAATTTTCCTCTCTCATTCTCTCCCCCTCTGTCTTTTTCCTCTTATCTTCTCCTCCCTTTCTTTCCTTTCTCTCTTCCCATTCTCTCTTTTTCCTCTGATCCTCTGATCCTCTCCCTTCGGGTGGGGTGGGATGTGTTGGGCTGTTTTGTGCGTCTTACCTTTCCAGCACCGTCACGTTCCTCGCCATTGTGCCCAAGGAACCACGTTGTAAAAAAACCTCGCGAGTTCAATCAAACTCCTCGAACTCGTGAGAAGTTTTCTTTTACAACGGGTTTGCCTGACACAATGGCAAAGAATGCGAAGGTGCTGGAAAGGAAAGACGTGCGTTTCATGGCCCAACACATCCCACCCCACCCCAATGGCAACAGCATCCTGGCTACTTCCCTTCCCCGCTGTCTCTTTATTGAGAGGGGTGGGGTGGGGGAGAAGCGAAATGTGGCTCCCCTTGCCATCTCTTCTCCCCGCACCCCCTGCTGGACATGACAGGGCTCCTGCCCCTCGCTTAGCCATCCACCCTCTTTAGGGATGCAATTTGGGGGTGGCAGGTAGGGTGGGGGAGAAGTGGGACACTAAAAAAAACTTCACGAGTTCAGTCAAACTCCTTGAACTCGTGAGAAGTTTTCTTTTACAACATGTTTCCTTGGACACAATGGCGAGGAATGTGACAGTGCTGGAGAGGTAAGACACGCATCCCACTTCTCGCCCACCCCACCTGCCATCCGCAAATTGAATCCCTAAAGGAGGCGGGAGGCTAAGCGAGGGGCAGGAGCCCTATCATGCCCGGCAGGGGAGGGAAGAAGAGACGTTAAGGGAAGCCACATATCACTTTTCCTCTACCCCATCTGCCAGAAACGAGTCTTTGTGAGACTCATCGCGCCACTGCCTCGTAGAGCAGGACTCTGCAAGCTTTGTACTGTTGTGCATAGAAATGGCAGCACTGCTGCAAGGTTTGACATATCGGCACAGCCACGAGTGGCAGGATGCCAGCTGTGCTTGTATGCTGAAGCTCATGGTGGTGCTGCAGTTTGTGCGTGCAACGGCACAAGCCTTGCAGAGTCCTAAAAAAAAGAAGCGGCAAGTCAGGGCAGCAGCCAGTGCGAAGAACGGGGAGGGGAGGCGACGGGAGCGATGGGACATTCAGTCCCACACTGCCTGCCTCCTGTACCTCCAAAATAATAAGACACCTCCCCCCCGATAATAAGGCCAAGCCTTATTAAAGCTTAGAAAATAAGACCCTGTCTTATTTTGGGGGAAATATGGTAGATATTTGATTAATTGGAAATTTGGATCAGTTTTAATAAAGGCATTGTTTAATTGTGATTTGGGGAATAAAACATTTTCAGAGTTCATCTGAATGATAGCAGTCATTGTCTACAATTCTCATAGTTTTAACTAGATTGTCCAAGTGTTAATGTCTTGATCTTAGAGCTTAGGCAAGTGCATATGAGTGCAAGCGTCCCTCAGATAATCTGATCCCAAACTTAAATATTTATTGTAAAAGGTGGAGGAGATTCTGAGATTATGGCTAGGATATATTTATATTTGAGACCTCCATTCAAAGCACTTCCTATCTTGCTTAAGAATATCTTTATTTCCAGATAAGCCAGAATTTGTAAATTGTAAGGTATAGTGAGCCAAGAACTATAACATTAATCATAGGATTAGTGAAGAAAATGAGCACATGTTATTATCTGAAAATGGAAACAGTATGTTAAATGAATACAATAACAAACATCAACTTTAGACTTGCATATCGAATTTTCTTTTTTTTAAATTTTAAAGTAACCTTTATTTTTCGAATTTTCTTTTTAAAGCTATTATGCATTAAACGCTGACATTTTATAAAATGAATAGAACAACTGATAGAATTTGTTACTGCATTTTGTTTTGATGAAAAGGCAGCCTTGACTATCCAGGACACTCACATTGAGATCAATAAGCTGCTTCTGCAGGAACACGAAAGATCCAGCTTGAGCCACAGCCCACGGAGCACTTTCTTTCCTGAACAAGAAAAACACAGAAACTTAAAAGAAGAATTCGCAAATATTCATAAACTCCAGCAGCAGTTTCAGCAAGAGCAGCAACGATGGCACCGTGAGTGTGAGCAGCAGCAACAGGCGCACGAGACAAGAGAGAGCAGGTTGCTGGAGAAGGAGAGAGAGTGCTGTAGCCAAGAAGAGTTGCTTTGCAAAAACCGTGAAGAGCTGGATAGCCAGTTCCAAGATTACCAACAGAACCTAGAGAGACTCCAAGAGAGTCAAAAGATGGTGGAGAAGGAACGGGAAACTGTCAGGTTGCAGCAAAACATTCTGCACCACTGGAAACACAACCATCAAAGCAATCTGCCAGCAGTCATCTCATCGGCAAACAACGAGGTATACAGCATTTCCAAACATTATTGACCTTGGTGATGGCTCTCCCTCAAGCCCCACCTGAGGTAGTCCGGTTTGATGAGCTAACACATGAGACTGAGAGCTAGTAAAGAACCCATTGAGTTTATGGCTGAGATAAGATCTGAATCACTACCTTATTTATGTCTCAGTAAAAGAAGAGACAAAGACTGACATGTAGGGATTAATAACTTGCAATGATCTTAATCACTTATGCTGATTGCTTTAAGCTTCCAGTATTCATACTACCATTTACTAGAAGTACCAAACTCCAAACATTACCATCAAAAAGCCATTGTATCATACTGATGGACAAGTCAAGGTAATCAGGATGATCTAGGAATTAAAAAGGTGGGAAGGAAGCCGTTAGCAGTGGAGTACCACAGAGGGAAAACAAGGGTATTATAGTTAGAGTAAGTACTCATACAATAGAGAAATGCATGAAGTCCTCACTCTGAATGTGCCTTTGGGCCAGGGGTGAAATCCAAAATTTTTCGCTACCGGTTCTGTGGGCGTGGCTTGGTGGGCGTGGCAGGGGAATAGAGGTGGTATTTGCCAGTTCTCCGAACTACGTAAAATTTCCGCTAACAAGTTCTCCAGAACTTGTTAGAACCTGCTGGATTTCACCCCTGCTTTGGGGTCTCCTTTATAATATGCAGTGGGAAGTGAGGAGCGCCACTGGTGATTATTAGGATTTCTCTATCCACAGGAAGTGTCAGCCAGTGGAATGAAGATAGCAAATTTGTTATTTAAGAGTTTTTGTAGTTTGTGGATTATAATTTAAGTATCATGCTTTTTCATTTACAGGTGATAATTCCACTTAAATAATGTGAGAAGCATGATAATCTCAAAATTAGTTTTTTTTTTAAACAGCAGACAAAACATAGAAAAGTAGCAACAGTCTAATTTAGTGCTTACTTGGAGAAAATTATAGCACATATTTTTTAAGAGGAGAAAAAACAAAAAACTATTCCAAAACATGACCCCTCCCCTCCCTTCCTCCCTCCCTTCCTTCATCAGGTGAAGTTGTTTAAGTGTTAAATTATTATTTTTTCCACAAATTGTGAATTGCATGAACTTGCTACCCTATTCTTGATTCTCATCTTGGCAACAGATGAATAAGATGAAGGTTTTTTTGTTTTTTTTTTGTTCAAAGCTAGTTAATTACTTCAAGATATAGGACAGAGATTTATGGTGGCAGGAAATGATAAAAATTTGGCCTGCTTAGATTTCCTTTTGTATTCTTATGTACAGATAATGGGACCTCTTCATTTGGACAGTTTTTGTGGTGAGAATTCAGCCATCATAAAAGAAACCCTAGTACAGATGTCATTAAATCACCGCAACAGATCAAATTCTCTAGCTTACCAAGACTGTGGGAATAGTGTAAATTTAACAGATTCAGAGTTACCAAGGAGAACTGAAAATCAGACTAACTTCAACATGGATATTTCTGGTCAGCAAACATTCACTGCTGATCTCTCAAAATCGACGGGACTCCGCCATCATACTTCTTCCAACACAAATCAGTCAGATGATTGTAACAATCGTAAGTTATGCTTCAACACATATATCTAGTAAATAACATAGTGAAAAAGTAACATCTGTTTTCTTCTGAATCTTCTTATTTACTGAAATAAATCTCTGAATCTTTTGCTACTAAGAAAAGGGAAGATATGAAAAATACCACCTTTTTTTAAAGATATGCAAGTTTGATACATCTCCCCCTGGCCCAATCAAATCCAGAGACAAAAGAGAAGCAAATATGAAAGCAGCCTATTTTTAAGGTTTGGAATATTTGCTCACCCAATTTCCCTTAGTAGTGCTCTTGTAAATCCATACTACATATACTAGCTCTGTATATATAGTAGCAAACCATAGGCTGTGAGGGGGTGGATTCCTGTTTTATTTCTAGAAAGTTACAGGGAATGTTTTATCAGAACAGATTAATTTAAGATCTCTTACAGAGTTTTATTTAGATTTGATGTTTATAAGGACATCATATGTGTCATATATATACAGAGTATCAAACGATTTAGCAAACAAAATAAAATAATGAGATTAGATAAATTTAAAATGTGTAATGCTTTTCAGATTTTACAGAGTACAAAATATGTTCTACTGTGTAGTCTCATAAATATCCTGACTTCCCCAGAGATATTAGTCCAGAGAAACCTATAAGAAAATGCAAATATTTACAATTGGGGAAAGTTTATTTGCTCTATTATATGCATATATAGATTTGGACTATAAGATGTTTAATTGAAAATCTAAAGGTTGCTGTTCACATAATTGACAATTGTTAGTTTGTTGTAAATAGTTGTAAATTCCTTTACAAATGGCCTTCAGGCAAGTTCCCACAAATGGCAAAATTCAATATTAGATATTATAGGCTTTGTAACAAAAGGCCTGTCACTTAACTTAAAAGCAGGAAGAAAATGATTGAAAGACTACATTCATGCTAAACTAATCGTGGTCGTCTTTTATGTAGATTAATAGCCAATTGTTTGATTAATTAAAATAGGAAGGAAATGAAAGTTTACATCACTGGGTTTAAAATGTTCTATTCAATCAAATCCAGTTAAATGCTCAATAGGGTGACTGGATATTTAATAAAGACATGTACAGAAAATTGTATAGCTTATGTACAGTATAGTTAAGCAAAGTGGAAATTGATATTTTTAAATTGCTGAAGGAATAGCTCTTGAAGTACAATAAATATAATAGCTATTTATTATAAATGGCACAATTGTCTTTTATAAATAAATAAATACATAACCGCAGAGCTAATTTTAGTCTCCTGGGAATATTTTTAATAGGATCCTAAATTTGAATATCTGAGTAGTAGTCTCTCACTTTTTCCTTTTTCTTAAACCTGCACCTAAGTAAGTGGTGAGTTAACAGAAGTTTTTATTCATGTCAGCAAGTAATTGTAAATCGAGAAAACTTTAGCACTTAAAAGAAAATCAAGCTGAAATCCTGAAATTACTCTCTTCCTTACTTTGGATTGGGAAGGTATATACTTCAAAAAATAATTGACAAAGAATCCCTTGCATGATTCATAAAAATGATTGAATGTGCTCATATTGAAATGTGTTCAATTTCAGAATAGTATCAATAGGAGGAAATTGGTGGCATCGCAAAACTTTGTTTCAGAAGTGGGCAACAGTTGAGAGACTTCAACTAGAAGTTGGCACAGGAGAAACTTCTATAATTCTTTTTGGACTCTGGAGCTCTTGGGCCACAAGGGATATTTAGCATATCCATCATTTTGCTGTAGTTCAAATCTTCCATCCTGATAAGTGATTTCAGCTCAGCACATGTGAGAATGTCTATTTTGTAATTTCAGTTGATACAAATTACCACATTGAATTTGTGTGGTAAAACTGAGCAATTTCTGTATTTAACATTCAGCAAAATAGTTCAGTAGCAAGGCAATTGATCAGCTTGTTAATGTTTACTTCATGAAGAGAAAGTGTAATTCCAAATCCTAAAAATTGCTTCTTGAATAGATCTGCGTTGTTTTCTCTGTGCCTCAGGGCAGTCTAGCATTGACATTTTATTTTAAGCAATGTTGGTGAAAAAACTACAATTACGGTACTCTAAAGAACCATATTTTCCATTATATTTTCCAACAAGTGCTTGTTGCAACTCATCCTAATGTGCAGTGTATTTCAAAATGATAAAATTCATGTTGCAAGATTATTATTTCATAGCATAGGATCTTTTCTCCATAGTTCTCCAGAAGATTTATTTTTTAGTATAACTTTATTAATTTTGATAATGTTTTCCACTTTTTAGAAAAACATTCTGTTTGGTATACAGGGGAATACATGATATAAGCAATGTATGAAAAGTTTATCTTGTAAAGGTGATATGATACTGTACTACCTTCTGGTTCTACCTGATGTCAGTCCCATAACTATATGCAATTAGACCGCCAAAGTGTTTTGAGTTGTGATCCAGAATACAGAGAGGATTGAAAGCTGTTTCTTTCACCCTGTAATTCACATAAAATAGATAAATTTTGCTTGGGAAACTCGAATAAGCTTATAAGTATGCTCCATGTAAGTATTTTTTTTCTGGAGAAGTTTTTTCTATGAAATCCATACATATTGGTATGAATTCTAATATTTTCTCCAAAGTGCTTTGATTTGGTGACCATCTGGCATTCTCCAAAATATATTTCTATATTTCTCATAATTGCTGCTTAAACAAAACAGCTTTAAGCATCTCAACAGTAGATCATTTCTGCTTCGTCACCATCACAAAAAATTGTGTCCTCAATTTATTATCTGTAAACATGGACTCTTGTTAATCCATGCTAGCTATCAGTCAAATAAAGGCTGAGTTCAGATGAAACTCAAACAGATGTTTGACTATCTCTCTACCGCTGTTTCTGCCCACCCAGTATGTTCTGGCAACATGTGTGTGCTCTAGGTCCTCTTAATTAAATATTGTTGTTTTATGGGAACATATGCCTTCTTTGTCGTGGCCCCTGGCCTTTGGAACAACATCTTTCCCAAGCTCTGGACCCTCTCACTTGGGATACAGCCCTTACGACTGGCTTTGGTTCCAGGCCTTATGGTGACAGGATTCCCCATCATGCTGTGTTTTAAGCATGACTGTTTTGTCTTGTCTATATTTTTAATTGCTTTATTTTAGTATTAGATTTTGTAAGCTGCCCAGAGAATGTAGGAGTGGGCAGTTTTAATAAATTTAATGGAATAAATAATAAGTGAATAATAATAAATATCCTTCTGTTGTCTGCAGTGGGAGTTTTCAGAACGTTTTCTCTTTAGAACCCTGTTTTTTATTTTCCGAGCCTGAAGATTACTATTAAGCTTCTTGGTAATTAAATACAATTTTGCTCAAAATATGTGTTTTAAAAGTGAATAGTACTCAAACTTGTAGGTGTCTATCTGGTTGGTAGAATAATATTAGGAATACTTATGTGCAAACTGCAGAGAATGGAAGTCTCTGAATTATTTATCAGGATGATATATTTGAGTCAAGTTCTAGACTCTGGTTTACAGAGTTTCATGTACAACTGTAATGAAATTTTCTTTGCATGCTTCTTAGCAGAAGTGAATTATGGGGAAATTGTGCTTTTGGGAATAATATCATTTGTTTAAGGCAGATGTCAAACAAACAAACAGACAAACAAGCAAGCAAGCAAACAAACAAACAAATAAATGTGCAGTACCAAAGAAAAGAGGAAAAAAGTTTAACAAATTGTTTCAGTCAGCTAAACTATTTATATTGAATTTGTAAAGCAATATTATTTTTACATTAATCAATTCTTTTTATAAAGATGCCTCCATGAAAATCATATAGTGTAGCCACAGTAATGAAACAGAATTTTCATTAGATTTATATTTCCCCTTTGATTTTAAGAAATCAAAGTGGAATTCATAGCACTCTCTTCCCCTTCTTTCCCCTCAACGGTAGCCGGAAAGGTTTTCTAAAATGGGACAACATTCACTTAACAACTTTCTCACCTTAGCGACAGACGTCTGGGGTTCCGCTGTGGTCGTAAGTCGAGGACTCAGCTATTCGTAAGGGGCAGGCAGCTGGGATTCCTTTGCGGGAGTTGCATAATCCTGCCTGATGTTAAGTTCCCGAAACTTTCTGATCAAACCGAATTATTTAAACAGTTTTAATTAAAAAAAAAAATAACCCACAGGCTTTAGGGCAGAGGCGCCTCTAATTTCAAGAGCTTAAAAAGGTGGGTCACCTCTTTTGCCTTTCCCAGGCTGACACACCATCGGCAGTCCTCGACTTACGACCAGAACGGAGCCCCAAAATTACCACCTATCGCTAAGGGAGACATCTGTCGAGTGAGGTGTTTTTTTCCGCCAAATTTTACGACTTCTCTTGCCCCGGTTGTTAAGTGAATCTGGCGTTCCCCATTGGCTTTGCTTGTCGGAAGGTTGCAAGAGGAGATCACAGGACTTTGCGACCGTCGTAAATAGGAGTCGGTTGCCAAGCGTCCGAATTTTATGTGGAGGATGCTAAAAACGGGTCGTCAGTGTGAAAAAAACAGTCCACAAGTCACTTTTTTCCCCCAGTGCCGTCGTCACTCCGAAACGGTCACTAAATGAACTGGTTGTAAGTCGAGGACGACCTGCTACCCACAAAAACTCCTTCAAATGGCCTGTGTGTTCGTTTTAGCATTCCTGCTTTGGTAATCTCCAAAAAGAGAGGGCTCAGCTCAAGAGGCAAAAATCTGATTCGCACTTGCATTCGTGAAGAAAACTTCAGAAAATTAGGAAAAAGCTCACTTTATTTTTTTATGTGAGACACACAACTCACCGTTTGGAAGGACAGTTCAAACTTCATCAAATATCGTGATTTACCTTGGAGTTGTTTGTAAGGACAACTTCCCAACAGCCAGGCTCAGCAAGAAAATTGGATTTACAATCGAGTTTCTGAAAAAACACTTTTGCCCGTAATCAGAATTGTACAACAATGGACGTGTCTGAAGTGTTAACGGTAAAGGTTCCCCTCGCACATATGTGCTAGTCGTTCCAGACTCTAGGGGGCGGTGCTCATCTCCGTTTCAAAGCCGAGGAGCCAGCGCTGTCCGAAGACGTCTCCGTGGTCATGTGGCCGGCATGACTAAACGCCAAAGGCACACAGAACGCTCTTTCCTTCCCACCAAAGGTTCTCCCTATTTTTCTCCTTGCATTTTTTATCTGCTTTCGAACTGCTAGGTTGGTTGGCAGAAGCTGAGACAAGGAACGGGAGCTCACCCCATTATGCGGCACAAGGGATTCGAACCACTGAACTGCCAACCTTTCGATCGACAAGCTCAGTGTCTTAGCCACTGAGCCACCGCGTCCTCCCAAGAAAGGTAATAAAATGGGGCAAAATGCAACATCTCACTTAACAACAGAAATATTGGGCTCAATTGTGGTCGTAAGCCGAGGATGACCTGCATTTCCTTCAGGCAAAGGTTCTGCTCTCAAAAGACCTTCTTGTTACCAGCTTCATAAATAGAAAACACCTGCTCCATCCAACCTTTCCTAAATGTGTAAAGGCCTACGTACCGCATGCTCTCATTTCCGGTTGTAATCCAGGTAAATCCTCAAATTACGACCGCCCGAAATTTCTGAGGGAGACGTTGGTCAAGTGAGCTTCGCCCCATTTTATGAATTCACTGCAGCTGTTAAGTTAGTGGCCCGATTGTTAAGCGAATCTGGCTTCCCCGTTCACATTTGCTGGTGGGAAGGTCACAAGAGCAGATCACACGACACCCTTTTCCCCCCCGCCTCAAGGAGACTGCAGCCGGCGTAAATGTGAGTCGGTTGCCAAGACTCTGAATTTCGATCACGTGACGCGGCAACGGTCGTGTGAAAAAACGTCACGGGGGAAAAGTGACCGCCCGAAGTCATTTTTTCCAGGGTCGTTGTAACTCTGAATGGTCACTAAATGAATCATTCAAGTCGAGGACACCCCGTACCTGCTCCAGGGGTGGGTTCTACTTACCTTTACTACCGGTTCTCTTCATGCACGCGCTTTGTGCGCGATCAGCGAGTGTATGCGAGTAAGGCTTGCATGCACGACGAACACACCCTCCGAGCATGCGCACTAAATACTGTCCTTGGGGGAAAAAATACTCAAAACAAGCACTCTGCGCATGCGCAGAGCAGAGAAACGTAAGTACGGGCAGGAGGGTGGACCCAGCTCCCAGTCGAGGGAGAACCGGTTTGGTGACGTCACACCGTCACTGCTACCGGCTCGGCTGAACCGGGAGCAACCCACCACTGATCTGCTCCCGTTTGAAGATCTGGGTCTCTGTAAGAAGGACAAGCTCTTGGCCACAAGGAGCATTTCTTGGAACCCATCGTTCTGTTCCTGATATTGTCTCCAAAATTCTCGTTTTTCTGACTCCAGATTCTGCCAGGAAAATGTTAAAAGCAAGCAGATATATATATATATATATATATATATATACACACTTACCGGCTCAGTAGTAGCGTTCCTCAAAGCCGAAACTAGAGTGAGTGCGATGGAAAAAATGTAGATTTTCATCGTCTTCTCTCTCGCTAATTTCCCGTTTTTTTTAAAGTACAAAACTACCTTGGAGTTCGCCTGGAGTTAATTTATATCTCAGGGTTGGGTGAAATGGTAACTCAAAGCAACATTGGGATGTATGCAAATTTGCTTCATTCTGGGATAAGTTTGACTTCTGCAACGACTTCAACGAGGGTTAATCATTCACCTGCTCACCTCCCGGATCGTTGGGGAGAGCAATGGAAACCAAACAAGGCAGGTTGCAGAGAATTGGAGGTGATCAATATTTGCAGAATGCTTCCCGCTTGTTGAGAATTAACAATCCCAACTATAGGATCCCCATTGAGTAATGCACCCCCGGAGACGCGGAGTAATTTTAAAACATAAGTTTACTCTTAAATTAAAACCGTTAAATTTACACACGACGGACAAACGAAAAGCTTACAGGCAAAACCCAAAACGTCCAAAAATGATACGCAACCTCTTCTTCCTACTGAATTCCAGAAGAGAGTTCGAATTCCGCTTCGTGTGTGTGTGTGTGTGTGTGTGTGTGTGGCATGGCCCAGCATGTAATCCCAGAAACTTCTGTTTTGCTGCGAATGACTAGTGCAGGGGGTCAGCAAAGTGCGGCTCTAAAGCCATATGTGGCTCTTTGGCCCCTCTCCTGTGGCTCCCTGTCAGATGATCCCACCACTCGGTGTCCCCTCCCCTCTCCCTCTCCCTCTCCCATACACATACACATACAAGAGGTAGGGAGAGAGATGAGAGACAGAGAGATGAGAAAGAGAGAGGAAAAAGAAAAAGAGAGATGAGAGGGAGGGAGGGAGATGAGAAAGAGGGAGAGGGAGAAAGATGAGAGAAAGAGGG
>JANHFM010009283.1:26300-39613 GCA_032468115.1 Grayia smithii
AGAGAGAGGGGGGGGGGAGAGTGTTCTAATGCTGATTTTGTACTGTGACATTTGGTGTTTTACTCTAAAACCTGGCTGAGTTAAGAATTTGATGAAAGTGTGTGGAAAACAGAAAAATAGCTGGCTATCCTACTTTAATTTTCATCATGGAAAAGAAGTAGAATGTAAATAAATAAATAAACAATATGCATTGAATTCATTATATTTTCTATACAGCAGTAGAATGAAAGCCTGAAGTATATTTTGTCTCAGAACAAAACATAGTTATTAATTGAGATTTTATTTACAGTTGTATTAAAATGCTGTGATTCACTAACACAGTATTTCTCACACTTGGTGACATGAACATACGTTAACTTACTGCTGGCTAGGGAATTCTGGGAGTTGAAGTGGCATCTTAAAGTTGCCGAAGTTGAGAAAAACAACACTAAAGCATACCATATAACCAATGGACAACATCTGTGATAAGAGTCCACTTGGTTCACTCTTGACTATGTCAATGTATATTTGAAAGAGTTACATAAAAAAAAACAATGCTAAAACTAAGTATTTATATAAAATGAGATTGTAAAGAAATGGTTAAGCATTTTTGCATAGAAATAAAGTGCATGAGGTAATCCTGCAGTAGAATTTATATACATAAATTACGATGCTTTATGTTTCTAATGTTTTATTGTATGTTGAAAATATTATGCAACATAATTGCTAATAATAATCTAGATCGCATCACAGAAGAAAGATTAATATTATGCTGCAGAATCACCCTATTATATTAAACTTTTGAAAACAATTTAATTTTTTTAATGAATAAATGAGCAAAGAAAAATGTACTTTGAACAGTTTGAAAAGTACAAAAGCTAGCTTTATTTTATTATTTAGGTTTTCTTTATTACCAATATTTCTAGCCACCCCATTCTGGTTCAGAGCTGAAATATAATTTACTTTTTTTCTATTTTTAATAGTAATAGCAATAGCACGTAGACTTATATATTGCCCCATCGTGCTTTAAAGCATGTTCTGGGTGGTTTTCAATGTCAGCATATTGCTTCCAACAATCTACTAAATATTCTAACACTTTATCTTCTGCCCAAATTCATGGACAGCAATTGGTAAGATTGCAAAGTTACTTTTGAAAAAATAACTGTTCTGTAGTAGATTGGATTTTCCTCCACTGAGAAATAAAAATATTTTTTTTTCAGTTGTCCTGTTTCAGAAGATGAGAGCACTTAATTAACTGGGCTAGTGGCTGCAAAAGTAAGCATAGTTCATATGGGTTTTTAAAAGTGTTTCTTTATAGGCTCACAAAAAGATAAAACACTGATCAAGGTGATTGCCAGAATATTCTCTTAGCAGGACCACTGTTTCTTCTGCCTCATGGTAAATTCACAGAGATACATTTAAAAGCTCTAGGTTCCCTTTTCATTATTCCTTATTTAGAGCCCAGCTGTTTTTAATGAATTGGGAAAGAAGTAAGCCAATAAAAGGTATATTCATTGTTAGAAGAATACTGAATGAATCATGTGTATGTGCATAATTATACTGCAAAACTTCAAAAGCTGAAAGGAAAGGCAGCTTTAATACTATGAGTTTGAGAGAACAATAGAAATGAGCCGGCAAGCACCATAAGATCAGGCAAAAGGTAAGTAGTAAATGGAGAAATAAAGCCATGTGTTCCAGGGTTGGGTTCTACCTACCTTTACTACCGGTTCTCTTCGTGCACGCGCACGCGCGCGATTTGCATAAACCGCGCTACCGCGCATGCGCAGACAATTTTTTACAAGAAAAATCGCCAAAAAAGCACTCTGCGCATGCGCAGAACACTAATTTCGGGATTTTTGGAATAAAAAGTGAGTTTTGGCTGTGCGGGTGGGCCCGGGTCACCGGGTCACGGCGTCACCGCTACCTATTCGCGTGAACCGGACCGAACCGGGAGCAACCCACCACTGATGTGTTCTTATGGAAATCCTAATTTATTCAGTTTAGATGCTGCCCGACTCCAGAATAATGTAGTAATAAATGTAAATGTGTATGTCACCTGATTCCCAACAACTGACTCTGGGCAGTTCACAATATAAGAAAATTGGAATTTAAAAGGCCAAAGTTAGCAAAAACAAAGACAAGATAAAGAACAAGATGGCAAATCCAGCCAACCGCACAAATAAACGTGTTAATAAAACAATAGACTCCCTATCCCAAAGCTTGAGAGAACAGCCAGATTACAAACAACTAAGCAGATGGAAAAAGTAGAGGATTAATACTGAAGAGGAATTAGATGCTTTGCCCTAAAAACTGCACTTCATATTGATCTGACCAAGGGATATCTATAATATCCCAGATGCCTCTTCTGGCATATCGCTACTCTTGGTTCATAGAAGAACCAAGGGGCACACACTATGACAGAGGCCACATAGGAGCAGTCCAGCACAAGGATCTCATCTCATGCCCATAGCAGGTACTGACTGAGGGTTCAGTTGATTACTGATCAGGTCCAAGGGAAAAACCATAAGGTCTCCCTAGAACCTGACAGGTCTATTAAAGATTTGATTCAGACTGATTTCATAAACCACACCTTCCTGCAGAACTAGTGGGATGCAAAAGTATTTTCCCAATCCACATGTTTTCTGTACATATGCAATGAATTCACATCCTTGGATCCTAAGACCAAATGAGGCAAAGAAAAGAGAGATTGGAACTTGTACTATAATGAAGAGTACTTTTTTTTTCTTGTACATCTTTCTCTTCCATCCCAAATTTGGAAGAAACCAAATAATAGAAATCTCCTGCAGCATTTCAGGAGAGTATCATAACAAATATGTTTTGAATCAACATCATAGCTTTATACATTGTGATATTTTAATGATTTCCAAAACACTGCTCTCTTGTTTAGTTATGAAGATTAAAAACAAATAAGCATTGCCATCTTTTCAGCTGGAGGTACCATCTTGATTTTTCCAAACATAGATTTAGCCTGGAAAGATAGCTTCCCAGGCAAATATGAATATAATTCTTTTAATTCTTTAAAAGCATACAAGTAAGTATGATGTAGATTATTTGGCCTGTAAATGAAATGGGTCTGTACCAATGATGGTGAACCTTTTTGCCGTCGTGTGCTGGGGAGGCAGGGAGGGACACATATGCGCCCAACCCCAGCGCATGCACACGCCAACCCCCTCCCCCTCCCCTCCTCCTGGCAAGTGATGGCAAAAAGGTTTTTCTCTCTCACCAAGCTCCAGAGCCTTTCTAGCAGCTTGGGGATGGAGAAAATGGCCTTTCCCACCCATCCCGAGGCCTCTGGAGGCAGGAAATGACCTGTTTTGACAACTTCCGGTAGGATTGGAAGTAATCAAAATGGGTAATTTCCGGCCTCCAGAGGGGTAGGGAATGCCGTTTTTGCCTTCTCCAAGTTCCTAGAGAGGCTCTGGAGGCTGGGGAAGAGCAAAAAAAAAAACCGGCCCCAAAATCAGCTGGCCAGTGTGCGCATGCATGCCTGAGCTACGTATCCCACCTGTGGCACACATGCCATAGGTTCGCCATCACAGGTCTATACTAAGGCTGGTGTAGGTGGTAGAGATGGAATGGATTTTCATTTTGTTAGAAATAAATGAACTTTATTTCTAAATAATAGATCGAAACAAAGTAAACTAAATCTCTTCTTGGTTTCCTATAGTACAGCAACATTTCAGTCATATATTATTTTCACCTGACTCCCAAGGCTCAGGTTTTGGTTTCCCTAGACCAAAATTTATCAAACTGAGCATCTTTAAGACGTGTGGACTTCAACTCCTGGAATTCATGCTGGCTCAGGTACTTTGGGAATTGAAATCCACACATGTTAAAATTGCTGAGGTTGAGAAACATCGCCCTAGACTTCCAATCTAATTCTACAGTGCATTTTACCTTACAAATTCTGTTGCTAGTTGAAATGATAGCTTTGCGCTTTAATGGAAAATGTTCAGCCACAAAAACCTGAGCCATAAAAGGAATTTTCCCTGCTGTCATCTTTGTAATGTAAAGGCATAAGTTGCTTTACTTGGTTTGAAGAAAAGCTTGTGAGCTTGCAAATTAGGTTTATTATACCGGTAGTCCTCTACCAATGAGCCCAAAATTTCTGTTGCTGAGTGATATATTTGTTAAGTGAGTTTTGCCCTGTGGTTTAAGTTAGTAATACAGTTGTTAAGTGAATCTGGCTTCCCCATTGACTTTGTCAGAAGGTCGCAAAGGTGATCACATGATCCTGGAACACTTCAACCATCATAAAAATGATTCAGTTGCCAAGGATGTGAATTTTGATCACATGACCATGAAGTTGCTGCAAAGGCCATAAGTTTGAAAAATGGTCATATGTCACTTTTTCCGGTGCTGTTGTAATTTTTAACAGTCACTAAATGAACTGTTGCAAGTCGAGAACTATCTGAAGTTTGTATTTTTTTGAGTCTCAATATCTGCAGAATAAAATATATCATCTGAAGTACTGTATTTTGAACAACACAGCCTTGTGATACTTTTGACTAATACAAATAGGCTAATGGAAAATATGCTTAAATTATAAAACAAATGTCATAATAATGACGACACCTTTCTTTGCAGTAATACTCAATATTATATTACTAGCCAACTGCATTAGTATTGCATTGGTAACCAGTAGATAAACTAGAACCACACCATGGCAAGGATAATTTTATATGATTTTACAATTTGTTAAGTTACAATATTAAAATTCAGAATGATACAAAGTGTTGCAACTCCATAGATATTCTTGTTTAGTTGTTGGATGCACTGTTGAGCTAAATGAAACATAAAGAACTTTATGCATTGTAACAAAATATGTCTCTATAAGATGTGCTATAGCAAATTAAAAAAAATAAAAATCTTTAAATTTCAAAACTATTTCATAAGATGTCAGAAGAATACAAAAGTTGATTCTTTTGTAACATGTGTTCCAATTGCAATAAAATGTAAGATGTCATATCAATAGTTTATTTAAGATGATGAATTAAAGCCTATCCTGAAGATACATATTCAGAACAATATCTCATTTAGCTGAATTATTCCCTGCTATATATTTGTAAACTAAAAAGGTGTTTACTTTTTGTAAAGAAAACTATCACAAAGTTTTTCAAAACTGTAACTGGTTGGATCTGCAGTTTCATACTAAGGATCACAATAAGTGAATATAAATGTATGTTTGCAGAAAGTTCTGTTCTTTTGTGGTTTTGATAACATTATTTTTAATTTTTGCACACCCAGACATAACTTTTGGGCAGATAGATATATAAATGTATTAGAAATATTTACATATTTGAATAATAATTGCATTAGATTACTATATAGAATTGTAACTACAGCTATAAAATGATATGCCTTTATTCTTTTGCATTTTTTTCACTTAATTTTTTTTAAAGATTTGGCTTTGGTACCTTCAGATTTTGGAGAAATTGATCATAAACACTTTCTATTTATTTACAAATATGGCATAATTTTTTTTGAATCAATATCAGAAATAGATATAAATAAACATACTTTCTGATTTTACCTGTGGCTTTTGGATATCATTTCTCTAAAAGATATTTGCCTTTTGGGGCATTATGGCAATATCATTGGTGGCTCTTAGAGAAGATAATTGCAGAAGTTGTTTCATGTTAACTTTTGAATTTTTTCCACAATGCATAGCTGTTAGCATATGAAATTGTGATTGTGGCTGTAACTGAAACTGAATTTCCTGGAAATTAGAGATCTATACAAAATGAAAACATGTTTTGGTGAAGCATTGTTTTGATTATATTGTTTCAAACAAAACAAAATCTAGAGCTGTGTTTCTCAACCGTGGCAACTTGAAAACGTGTGGATTTTAATTCCCATAAAGCCACTGTAGAGAATTCTGGGAGATGAAGTCTACACATTTTAAACTTTACATTGTTGATAAACACTGATCTAGAGGGATCCTAGAGTGTTTTTACTGAGCATAGAGGACAAAGGTGGTTTAAGGTACCCCCTGTTATCTCTCCAACACTGACCTCCTTAGTGCTTTCAGCTCTATAATGGTGACCCAGTAAGAAATCCCATCAGTTGACTTTCCCTGATCTTTCCTTACCACTCTTATCAGTCAACTTCAATATACTGACTTGTGTGCCTGTTCCTTAGAGCAGTAGTCTCCATAATAAAGAACAGGCCTCCGGGTTCTGATGTCTGCACAAGCCATCAGTAAGGAAATCCCTTAGCACTCTTTCTTCTCAACCCCTTGAGCTCAGTGCTCCACTTTTTTGTAGAGCGATCACATGTCAGCCCATATCTAGAAAAAGAAACCAATTACACAAACCAAAACATCCAACATCCGTTTTAGTTCAGGTACAAATCTCTCAAAATAGCTATTTTGTACGTTGAATGGTATGACATTTCTCATGACGGGTAAAAAGTACAATGGATTTGCTTCCATTGTGGTATTTTACCAATCAATTGTGCCATCTATTGTGCCCTGGATTTGTCTCAGAACTGTGCCACTTTCAAGATGAACTTTGGAAACACGCAACAGCAGGATTTCCTGTTCCACTTTCAGAATGATGGTGTCACACATGGGAAAAAATCATGCTTTTTGTAAGGCAGGCTATGAAATTGTGCCTACTTACTTAAATAGTAGCCAAGGCCCGGTGCTTTCTTGATTAAACTAAAGCTTTTTCTCATCATTTCCTTCCACTTTCTTCTAAATACTTTCTCATTTCTGGAACTTTCCAATACAAATCCTTCTGCCTCTTGCTCTTATCAGAAAGTGTTCTGACCCACCTCAGCAGAAACAAGAAAACCCTCTTTATTCATCTCCTGTGAATTAATGGCAGTCACACACCAAAAAGTCCAGGCAATAGTCCTTCAAAGAGTTAACTGCAGTAACAGACCGTATCAGTTCCTTGCAATAATTGCCAGGCCGTGAGCAATAATTGCCAGGCCGTGAGCTCCCAGCCACAAAGCTGCAAATTAAGTTCTGGCAAGCAGTCTCTGAGGCATGAAACACGATGAGCCAAATCTTCAGAATTCCGAATTGTTGTCTCCTATGACCACCACTCCCCTTTCCTTCTATTTATTCCCCAGCTAAGACAGGGCTATTAAGCGTCCAGGTGTGCCTTGCTTCCTGAGTCGACTCCTTGTCCTCAGTTGTTCTCCTCTCCTAACAGCTCTGCGTATACACCCATCTGGAACAGGCCCCAGCTGTTCTTCCCACTTATCTGAGCCTCCAAAGGCAGCTGCCTCTCCAATGGCTGGGAAATGTCGGACGGCTCTAGCTCTACGTCTGACACAGAGTATCCATCAGAGCTTCCCCAGACTCCAGAGCTGGCCCAAGTTCCTCCCCAACCTCCTCCTCATCTGAATCTGCTGCCAGCTCCATTATTCCATATTATTATTCCATGATTCCATATTCTGGCATATAGAATGAGAATAAATGTGTCATTGCTTTCTTTGTAAGATGCTTGTTTAACTCCTTCCCTCACTCAATGCTGTAAGAATGTACATTCCTAGTTCTCTTAATCTTTTCTTGTAAGGTCAGTGGTTGATGACCCTGCTATTGAATTCCGTATCTTTAAAAACAACTAGGAGCATAAAAAATTGAAACAGTGCCGGAACTGCCTTTAAATAATGCATTATTCAAATAGTGCTGTCATGGCAACCCTGGAAAAGGTACAATATATGTTTTATTAGATCAGTTTTTATGATGTGTATATGAGTTGCACAGAAGGTACATACATTATATTAACAATTCATTTTGAATTTCTTAGAAAACATAATCCTGTTGGATGTTACTGTACCTTAAAAGACAATGAGATATTTATTTCAGAGTAAATATTTTGAACACTTTGAATATACAGTATAACATGTTCAAATATACTTTAAAAATAAATAAATTATAGACTCTAAATTCTCTGAGTACAGTATAAATTGTGTTGAGACATTAATATTTCTTGTATTGGGAACTAAAAGATGACACTGCATTTAAGAGGTCTTCTGATGCTGCTGGCTTGTTCTCAACAAGGCTTTCTAACCAGAAGTGAAGATATGTTTAGTGGCTAGCAATAAAGAAAGTGCTAGAAAGTGACATCTCCCTCGGTCAGACACATATCTTAAAAAAGTTCTTAGGCATTTGAAGCTGGTGCTGCTAAATGCAAATTCAGCCTTTACTAAAACTTATTACCCTTCAGGTTTATGCTATGTAGGCAGCATTTAGAAACTTAGCATCTTTTCTGCCTGGCCATTGTAAAAAGTTGCTTATGCTGAGTCATGTAATTGGTCCATAAATTTTCTACTGTTTGTACTAAAAGCAGTTGTTAGACTCTGAGGAAAGGCTAGTGTCCTTACAAAGGCACAAATTGCTCAAAATGGTTGTTCCCTTATTTCCCAGGTCTTTAAACCTGCCAGAGACTGCTACCTTAAGGTCTCCTCATGAAGAATAATTGTCTGGAGCACTTATGGGTGCTCTCAAGTCCTCTCGTTGTCCAGAAAGGAATGATTGAGGAACTGGTCTTCTTGCCAGATGTTCATTGCCCCTCAGTCATCAGCTCTCTTTCTATGGAGCTGTCTTCAGTCTGCCATTTCTTCCCTGGAAGACCTAACATGGAATCTATAAGATTCACCCAAAAATACTTAGAAAGCATAATATATCAGTCAATCCTGAGTTAGATCCTTCCCACTGAATAGCCATATTCTCTGAAGATTTTGGGAGATGTATCTCAGAGTTGTTGAGGACACAGGCTACATAAGTGCTGATTTATACTGATTATAAATGTTCATATTTTCATATGAATATTTTGTGTTCAGGAAGTACTGTACATTGAAGAATGATACTTTCATTTGTAGTATGTAGTATTTGAATATTTGAAAGTCTGTTTAATTTCAGAGGGTTTTTTAAAAAAAATTATCCCCTTGAATTTAATAGTCACCTAAAAAGCTTACAATGACAGAGAAAGAGTTAAAAATAGGTCCCCCCTTTTTTTTAGTGTTTGAATCCAAAGCACTTAAATTTGCCCTGGTTTCAAAAAGTTAGTTTTGAACATAAACACATTCATGCTGTGCTTGTTTTTGAACATAAATACAATCACGCTGTGCTTGTAATGAAGGCATTCAGTTCTTGGGAAGACACTTCTCTGGTATACAAGCGCTTGCTCTCAGCTTGATGAACTTTAAGGATGGTGATGGGAGGGTGATGGGAGGTGAATGGTCTCCCCCCCTAAATTTTACAATATTTGTAGTTCATTCTGTTAATTGGCTTTTAAGGAGGTTCTAATAGCCAGTTCAGCGGGTAAACAGTAGGGTCTGATTGGATTGGATCCAGAAATTGGTATTTGTAGTCTCTTTGTCTTCCAAAAGTGTTTCCAGATTACTCCTTGCACGTGTTAATAAAAAGAAATGCAGGTCATTCCCATTCCAAGAATAAATGGAACCCTGTGAATCAGGATTGTGAGAAACACCTGGAGTCACAACAGATAGTTTGACAAGTTTAATAATTACAGCACATTCAGGGCATGGAGAGAGTTTTTAGTGTTCTATTTAAAAAGGAACCAGTCTAGGAAATTCTTGCTAAAGGCACATGTAAAAAACAAATTAAGCAATAAGCAGCACAAGAGTTTTTGTTGCAACTCAGCTCTTGCATTTCACTCAACTGGGTACTCACTGGATTATCTTTTTGATTTTTTTAATGTTTATTACATATTTAATTAATTTTACTATTTTTTATTCATCTTATTTTTTTGTGAGAAAAATATGAAATAAAATAAAATAAAAATATGAAAAGCTACATGTTTCTGCAAATTTGTTACAAGGAAATCAATTCAAGAGAGAGTTGTGCTAGGAAAACAAATCACACAAGTCTAAAACTACTAGTGATCTGATTTGTTATTGTATAATTATTGCCAAAGTAGGAAACAGACATATATGTAAGATATTTTCACATGCAAAAAATATATTAACACTGGATACTTTGCACTTTGACTTGGTGGGTGATGGTTGTATTTGGTTGCCTTGTTTTAGGCAGTGAAATATCTTGGGCTGGTCCCACAAAATAGCCATTAAGAAAATTCTTGAATATTATCTTTACTGGTGCTACATGCATAGTGCAAGCCAAGAAATAATTTTAACCCATCTATGCTTTTATGTTCTAGATATGAATGCATTGCAGAGCCAGTACCCAAGATTACAAGATTTTGATTCAACTCATGGCAACTTTCAGTTACTTCACCCTTCAGATGTGCTGCTTCATAATTTACCTTGTGACATGGAACAAGATTCAGAAAATGGTGGCATGGAAGAAAAGATTGTTTATCTCTAATTCTTCGTTTGTAATATTAATACATTAGCACTTTGGGGTAGCTTTTCTAATTGTAGTTATTCTGTATTCAAATTGCTTTGCCAGTATATTATTTATTTCAAAATACAAATTTTCCCTATCCATAGGATACAAATTAAGTTATTTTTTAAAATATACCTGTAATATTTAAATTGTGACATTTGAAACATTGATGAGCTCTAAAACTACACCTGGTGTATATATGTATATATACATATGTAATTGTATGTCTGAAGTAAGATTATCAACATTGGACTAGGTTAAGTGCAAAGATTGTTGCTTTAGATTATGTACCCTATAATTTGAGCAGCTAAAATTTAAGAATGCAACTTTGGTTACAAAAAACAAAATGCACCAAGTGATAACAAATGATGCAATGGAAAAACAGAAACGAGAACCTGGGTCTATTGCTGTTGTATTTTCTGAATGTACCATACTGGATTTACTATAGACTTTTATAAGCATCAGTCCAATCATTACCACAGGTTGCTTCCCTTCAGATACATTGAACTTCAGTTCATGTAATCAACAAGCATCAGACTGAAGAAGGCATTGTTTTCAGTTACTTTCCAAATTACATGACCACAGTATGTCTTTCATACCCTGTTTCCCCTAAAATAATACATCCCCTTATAATCCCATTCGGGCTTTTGAGCGCATGCACTAAAATAAGCCCCCCTGAAAATAAGCCGTTGATTACAAAAATATTTAAACACATGTGCAGCCAGTCCCCGCCATTTCCTCTGGTTTCCTCCACGTACCCCAAAATAATAAGACCTCCCTGAAAATAAGGCCAAGCGCTTATTTCAGGGTTCAAAAAATATAAGACAGGGTCTTATTTTCGGGGAAACACGGCATTAGTTTCATAACATGCAGACAGACATGATTGTGTCCTGAGATAATGATAAAAAGCTTAGAAAATTTTGTGCTAATAACCTAGTTTAATTGAGGTCACATGTCTCTGGGTGGGAAAGCCCACCTATACTCTTGAAATAAGATTTCTTCTGAATCACTATATCTTTTAAATTGAATGATCACACTACGACCTCTGCCACATTATAGTTATTTTTATCTTGTTTCAGTTGTGAACCTTTTGATCTATAGTCTAACGTGGTCCTAATATTATAATAGTAAAGAGTTTTAGTAAATAATTAATGGCCACATATTTGTCACTTCAAGCTACATTTGTTTAGTGTATCATTCCTTAGAACATATTTTTGTCATTTTCATCAACCGTGTACAATATCTTTTGCTTTCCAGGGATCAGTTTTATGTATTGCCTTATAATTTGTCCTTAGCTATTCAGAGTGGCCTTTCATATCAAAAGCAGCACAATGCATGACATTTTTCTCTCACATGGGATAGAAGACTAGGAAATGGAATAAGAGCAAATGCAGGATTTTTCCTATTTAAACAATAAACAAGGATCCACTGATTTTTTTTTACATGCATGGACTGTGAATCAGTATATATCTTTCATATTGCAGAGCTTTGGTGCACTATAATAAATAAGGATCTTTTCTGTACATTTTGCAAATTAATTGTATACTTTTTGAATGGAATTATTAGTTTCAATCTCCAAATGTGTGTTTCTGTGTATGTGTATGCTCATACACAGATGACTACGTATGGAATTTCCAATATGACATTGAAAAATCCCAGCTGAGCTGAATATAATTCCTAGTGATCACATGGATACATCAATGTACTTTTATTGATGATAATCACAAAGTGGTATCCTAAACCTTCCTTCCTTCCTTCCTTCCTTCCTTCCTTCCTTCCTTCCTTCCTTCCTTCCTTCCTTCCTTCCTATTTGTCAACTGTTGCAGAATTTCATGGTGGGATTGATGGTTTCATTTCCGGTTACTACAGTGGTGAGATTCTCAGTGTTTCAGGAAGTTATAATTCTTGTAAGCAAAGAGGGTCTGTGTAGGTTGCCTTAGGATTCAGTCAGTAGTGTTAGTAAGTGTTTGCCCTTTCCTCACTCCTACCATTCAATACTTCCTTCAGAGAACTCTCTGTAGCTATAAATGCTACCCCTAATTTCCCTGCCACCTCTATATGTGTTTACTGATCACTTAACTTAAACTTAATTTAAATAGCAAACCTGTAGCAATACTGTATGTTGAAAACTCCTAAAAACTATACTTCCTTTCTACTTGGTAGAAACTACATGTTTCGTGTCCCCCTCCCCTTCCTTTGTTTCAGCTATGGATGAAATGTTAATCCTGTATCTGCAGGAGTTGTTTTTCTCACTGGATAGATGGCCTCCCAGGTGTCCCATCTTGTAGATCCATTTGACACAGTCTAGGTCTGGAAATATACCTTGTATGCAGCTTGGTTAACTTGCTGAATTTTCATAATTTACTGAAACGGGACATTTCACAGTGCATGCTAGAATAGCACCATAGTGAATTAAAGGCTTGTTGCGAAGGAAGAGGGAGGGGCTGTTTGTTGATTCATGGAGAACTAAAAGGGAGGGGGGAGTAAACTTATTGACTAATGGATTTACGATAGACAAAATTTGCAGATAGGCTGAATTCTCAGAGCTAGCTATTGGTTTTCTAAATTTGGGCAATGATTAGCTGAATTTGCTCTCTGTAAATTCCAGGGCTATGCTAAATCAGTCAAGTTCACCAGAGGGGAGGAAGATAACATGGGGCCATTTTATTGTAAATTGGGTAAAAATATTTTGAAGTAAATTAAAATGGATAATGGTCAGACAGCATTTCACATCGGTGTCCATGAAACAATGAAATATAGTGGAAACAGCAGTAACTTAAAGGTAAAGGTAGAATGTGCACAACCAACTCATAATATATTGGAGTCCATTTACTACTAGTACTCATTACGTGTATATTACACAGTATTTGTGTACCACATACTTTCTTGGAAAAGAACAATTGCCTACAAACCAGGGGTGAAATCCAGCAGGTTCTGACAGGTTCTGGAGAACCGGTAGTGGAAATTTTGAGCAGTTCAGAGAACT
>JANHFM010009284.1:0-13804 GCA_032468115.1 Grayia smithii
TGGGAGTTGAAGTCCACACATCTTCCAGTGGCCAAGATTGAGAAACACTGTTCTAGAGGCTAAAAAATTAGTAAGGCAAAAGAGAACTCTCAATATAGAAAATAAACAAAAAGTATTATGTACAACTGTGTGTTTATCTAGAAGGAATTCATGCCGATAATACAACAAAAACCTTTTGTCAAACTTTGCTTAATGTTTATTCTACTATCATTGTAACTAATTTTTACATTTAATTATTATGTAAAATGTATTATTTCTAAGGATAGGCAAGATTCATTCAGAGTCTAATTTTGTAATGTAGAAAATCTAACACTTAAACTGATTTGACTTAACTAAAGTTAGAGAATGCCCTTATACAGAAAACTTTTCTTTCTGCTGATTCATGCTTAGTCTTCTATTTAAATTTTATATTTTATTTATCCATGGTATTGTTTTTCAAATCCCCTTGAAAAAATTGAGCTAAATTCAAGTCCCATTGGAATTTTTGAAATTCTTCCCCAAACAATTAACTTCCCAGTACAGAGATTCTTTTATTTTTATTGCCTCTCTCCCTGTAATTCTTAGCTATTTGACTTTTTTTGTTTTGCAACTCCATAACAAAGGAGTATATATTTAGTGCAGAGATTTATGTAGGCTGTTTACAAGAAGCTACTCATCTTTTTTAAATGGAGAAATTCTATTTAACTACAAAAGAACAGTTATTCCTCACCAGAATGGCTTGAAATTACTTTAGAAAGCTACTTAAATAAGACATTTGCTATGCTTTCAATTGACTCAACTTTTGCATATTATTAGACTCAAGATAAATTAGTCCAGCATGTTGGCTTCTTAATGATTTTGAAGAAAACTGCTGACAATATCTGAAAACTTTTCTTGCATAAACTTTGAGTAAACGCCAATTAAACTGAGTATTGATGCAGCAGTGCGAAGAACTAGAACAGAGGACTAGAAGAGAAAACCAACACAAATTGTTAGTATCAGAACCGGTATCGTCTTGCAGTTTAAAGACCTTAAATGAAAAAGAACAATGCATGAACATTATATGTTTATTTTCCTAAGCAGCAAAGTTATGTTCTTTTCTTTAAAATGGCTGATATCAGAAAAGCAGCAAGAATAATCATCAAAATGTCGCTGTTATAAATGATCAAAGTCCTCTGTGCTGTCTCAGAGAAATGTATATGACACATGTTAGTCACATATATTAATTATTTTAAAGAAACTTACAGAGTATCTTCTGGTAGGAATGTTTTGCAATTGAGAAAAAAGAAAAAAGTTTTGAGGAAACTATTCTTCCAATTACATCTCCTCAGTTTTCCAGAAATGTATTTAAAAATGCAGTGGAAGCAACAGCACAAATGTTAAACTTTTTTTTCCAGTACGTTGTGTTGTTGTTTTTTTGTATAGTGTCACCAACATGAACATTTTAAACTGGTACAAAGTCCCTAAAATCACAGTCACAATTTGGGAAAAATGTAGCGTTGGATACAAATGATCAATTCTGAGAAACCATGCAAGGTTTTAGAAATCTACAGTACAGATAATCCTTGATTTATTACTATAATTGGTCTAGGTTGTGGCAGTCCCTAAGCAAGTCACCAAGTGGCCATGACAGATTTTATGACTTTTTTTGTAGTGGTTATTATATGAACACTGCACTTGTTTTGCCAAAAATTCAGAAGTAAACACTGGAAACTGGCAAAAAATATCAAAAATCTGGCCATAAGACTATGGGATGGTGCAAACATTTGTAAATGTGCACTGATTGCCAAGTACCCAAAATGCAATCATGTGAGTCAGTGGAGGGCTGCTCCCAGTTCTGTCTGGTTCTTTAGAGCTAGTAGTAAAAATGGCGGGAGGCTCCGCCCACCCAGTTGGACGTCATAATTGATAATCTGTGCATGTGCAGATGCTTCTGCGCATGTACAGAAGCTTCTGTGCATGCCCAGAAGCATGTGCATGCTCCTGTTGAGAACCGGTAGTAAAAGTAAGTAGAACCCACCCCTGATGTGAGTACAGGGAGAGGTACAACCATCAGAACTCTGAAACGAGGTCATAAATAACTCTTCGGAGGTAGATAACTCTTTGAGTAGTCACTAACAGTGGTGGGTTGCCCCCAGTTCGGTCCGGTTCGCACAAATAGGTAGCGGTGATGCTGTGACGTCACCGAACCGGTTTGCAGCGTCCTGGACCTGGGCCCACCCGCGCGCCCAAACTTACTTTTTTTTTCCAAAATTGCCGAAATTAGCATTCTGCGCATGCGCAGAGCGCTTTTTTGGCGATTTTTTTGGGGAAAAAAGTTTCTGCGTGTGCGCGGTAGCGCGGTTTACGCGCACGAGCAAAGCGAGCGCACACACGCGCACATGAAGAGAACCGGTAGTGAAGGTGGGTAGAACCCACCCCTGGTCACTAAGCAATAGGTCATGAAGCAAGGACTACCTGTAGTCAGTCTGCAGTCTGCAGAATTGGCCAAGCCCTTAAAATACATTATAGTTCAAAAATACAAAGACAGTTAAGATAAGAAAATGCCTGGTAAGTTGATAAGTTTACTTTATTAGATTCTTTCGTATGTCATCACCAGTTTTTTGAAAATCCAGCACATTCACCTATTCTAGAAGAAATCAAGAGCCCTGGAATGTTTTATAATTAATGTTATATTTTCCGGTCAGGAAATATTCAGCTGTCCCAAATTTTAACTTCATAGGTACTTAGCTTTACAAATACCAGCAGAAAATATTGAGATCCTGACAGGGCACAATGGATGGGACCTCTTCTGATTTTAGAAGGGAAATACATCTAAAATAGAATAATAAATCACTTGGGAAACACAAGCTTTGTAGGAGGCCATGATTTATATTAACGTTTAAAGTTACCTCTTACATTTGAAATGGTATACAGCAGGGCTGTCAAATTCCTGGGCTGATACGTCACAAGCTGGCCACATCCTTGCTCAGTTTAGCAGAGGGGAAAAAAGTCCCGATACATCACGTGAAGCCACCATGACATGAGTTTGACACCCCTGGTATATGGTATTTGATTGCAATTTATTTACTGTAGCTATGTGCACTTCCTAGTCTAACTTTCCTGATTACCATGATAAAACCTCATGCAGATCGGCTATTCCAACTACCATATTTTTCAGAGAATAAGATGTACCGGACTATAAGACGCACCTTAGTTTTGGGGGAGGAAAATAAGAAAAAAGCTGACTGGGGGTAGATCTGCCTCCTGGAATAACCCCAATCAGCTATTCCCAGAGGTGAATTTTAGCAGCAGGTTCCATGGTTATCAGCTCTGTGCCTTGCTTTTTTTTTCTGCCTCTGAAACTTCTGAAACTCTGTTTCAGAAAAAAAAAAATCTGCCTCTGAAAGTTTCCCAGAGCTTCAGAAAAAAAGTCTCTGAGGCTTTTTTCTGAAGCTCTGCTTGAGACTCCTTTTCTGAAGCTTCTTCCTGGAGGAGGCTTTTTTTGCTGAAAAAGAAATCTGCCTCTGCCTCCCAGCAATTTTACCTCCTTGCATCAAACAGCCTGCTTTACTTTCATTTTCATTTTCAGCAGAGCTTGAGTAGCACACACACAAAAAAAATCTCCCAGCAATTTATTTCTTTGCTGCAAGCAGCAGCAGCAAGCAATGGCAATTGCTGCAGCCTGGAACAGTTGATGGTCGGGACAATTAACACTAATTAGGCTGGGCTGAAGCTAAACAGGCTGTTTCTGCTTGCTCTAAGGAGGTAAATTGAGGCCAAAGGGTGGGGGCCAGTGTGGGGCAAGGCTACATTCAATGTATAAGACGCACCCAACTTTTCACTCCCTTTTAGGGAGGAAAAAGGTGCGTCTTATGATCCCAAAAATACGGTAGTTAAAGTAATGCTGTTTAGATAGCATTCTGAAAATGTTCTGTAAAATAATATTGATATTTGTAAGAAAGGCAGGGAATAGATCTCGGGTCATGTGATGAGAACAATTTGAGTGAAGTAAAAAAAAGTAAAAACAAAACTTACCTAATCATATTTAAAGGCTCTGACTTTAAAGGTGATTGCTGTTGCCTTTACTGATTACAGTAAAAATAGCAAGAAAAGGGAAAATTGTTTGACAAAATTATCTAACATTCTCTATTTCATAATCAGTTTAAATGTATTGCATTTAAATATATGAACATGACTAATGAATTCTGTAGGTCTTCAATAAAATACCAAGTGACATTTTTAAGTAATACAACAAAGCAGCTAAAATAAGTGCATTGTGTTTTCCTGTCATGCAAAGCAGCCTCCTATTCTTGTCCCGCAGTTTGACAGTTTGGTAACTTCTTTATCTTCAGTTATCTGTCACTTTCCTCAGGAAATTGAATTTGACAATATGAGAAGAAATCAGATGCATCCACCTGTTTAAATGTTAGTCATATAAAAAAAAATTAAAAAAAAAAGAACCACCCAGGTAGCATCATTTCTAAATACAAAGCAAGAACACACAAAACTTGTCAGATGTTAGACAGCAACAAGCTAGGCAGGGAATTATCTCTTGGTCTTGCAAATGTAAATTTGTGATAAGATCATCCTATCAGGGCTACTGTAACCCAAAATCAGGAAGTAAACAAGAAGCAAATCAGAAGAAGGATGAATCAGCTTATATTACAGCTGCCCAAACATCTTTGGTTATTCATTCAACAGCTGTTAAATAAAATGGTATATATTTGTTTTCAGCTAGGATTCAAAGTGGCACATCTGCCAGAGGCATTTTATCTAAGTTTAGAAGCTACTTATAGAAGGACTAATTTTGAACCTTCATTCTTACGGTTAGTAGATCTGGTGTGCATTCTTTCCTTTTGCAACATGAGTTAGGTACTTGTTAGTACTGCAAGCCAGTTCCCTATGTAATCCGTGCCTGTAACTCCAGGTAGTCAAAAGTTGTATTTAGCTGCTCAGGTCAGTATGAAGCAGAATCAAGAAGAGCTGAATGTCCATGATTTAATTCCACAGATGGTGTTATTATCAGTGACTGTTACATCAAATCACATTCATACTTAGAGCAAGGAAAGCAAGAGCTGAGGAAACAAAGTCAGAATCGCAGGGTGGTTTTACATCATTGCTTCAAGCCTTCCTTATGTGGATGACACCGCAATTGTTCTTTTTCCTCAAAGATTAATTACAAGTATGGGCAACTTGTATAATTCAGAGGAGGGCACTGTTCATTTTTTTCAGACAGAGTTTTGATAAGTCATAAATTAATACTGCTCTCCAGCTAAACTCCCTTACAAGTCATCCAGATCGGTAATAGATGTGCTGAGAGACTATCAACTAGATCATAAATATAGCCCCTGAAAAGAGATAAAAAGCTAAAGTGTTCTTAAGAGTAAAAGTGATTAGTGATAGAGTAGGATTTCTAAGAGTAAGATACAAATGTTGGCTCTTCACGGATTTATAATTTTTCATTTTGAGTTTTTCCCAGATTTTTAAAAATAAAATATTATATATCCTATCAAATAAAATTAGACATAACAGAACCAAGACTAGCTCAGCACTTAATTTTTTTTAAAAAAAATCTATTTTCAGACTACAGATTTAGATACCAAACCAGGAAATTAAGGTGGGATTAAAACTCACAGTCTCCAGATGATTGGGCCAAAGTTACCCAGTCAATTTTCATGCCTAAGGCTCAGGGGTGAAATCTAAATTTTTTCCCTAACGGTTTTGTGGGCGTGGCTTGGTGGGCATGGCAGGGGAAGGATATTGCAAAATCTCCATTCCAACCCCACTCCAGGGGAAGGATACTGCAAAATCTCCATTTCCTCCCTTCCTGGGGGAAGGATATTGCAAAATCTCCATTCCCACCCCACTCTGGAGCCAGCCAAAGGTAGCATTTGCTGGCTCTCTGAACTACTCAAAATGTCCGCTACTGGTTCTCCAGAACTTGTTAGAACCTGCTGGATTGCACCCCTGCTAAGGCTAGTCCTACCTTAGGCATGAAACCTGGCTTGGTGACTTTGGGCCAGTCACACTTTCTTAGCTCAGCCCAAATCACAGGGTTGTTGTTGAGGGGACAATAGGAGGAGAAAGGAGCACCAGATATGTTTGCCATCTTGAGTTATTTATAATAATATTAAAGGCGAGATACAAACGATTAAATAAATTCTTTATTATAATGAGACACTGCAAATAAAACAGGTTTATTAAATGTAATATTCTGGGGATCTTTGAAGTGATGTTCATATTAGACAATTTCAGTTACTCATCTTCTGGCATACTCCATCACTGAATATTGAAGCAGAAGAAATAATCTTTTGTTTCTAAAGATGGAGCCACAGATAAATAAGGTATGAAGAAATACTTTTTTTTAGGGAGACAAGCAGATCCTTAAATGGAAAGGCCTAATTTAGTCAGGAAATCAATATCTCTGTTACGACCTCTTAAGATACGTACAATTTTTGAAAAAGGCACTTGCAAACTTCTTTGCTGGTGCACTAAATCCAGGTCTCTATGTTATACACCAAAAATGACATGCTGTCATATTTAAAACGACCAGGTCTACATTATAACAATCCTGAAAACCATTAGATGAAAACTAACAGGTACCCAAAACTCGAATTCTTTGTTCCTAGTGTCGTCTGGAGTTATATAGCCCAAATATAGTGGCCTCAATTAAGGGAGAACAGTACAGCTATACTAATACTCTATGTAGACTATTAAGCCATGATTATCCAAATCAGCTCCGTGAAATAAAATTAACATTCCTAGAATTCACTCAGATGAGAATACTGGTAGTTTATAACATAAAATATTACAAATGAAACATAAAACATCTAAAACAAGTAGTCACCTATGACTATTAAATAATGATTCTAATTAACTAACATGTTCACTCTCATCAGCTACCTTCATTGTCTTCTAATCAGCCTAGACCTGTCATCTCCCATTGTCAACCATCTGTTTTCTAACCAGCCTAATTCAACCATTTCTAATTTTAGCTGCTAATTTTAATGCAATAGAGTCTCCTAATTATTCTACAAATGTTTTTGATCCTAGCCATTAACCACCCCTGTTCAGTCAAGCTGAGCATATAGAGGCTAAACTAAATGGAAATTAGGTCCATACAAAATTCAGCCCTGTACTCTCTCAAACTTCCATACATTAAATTGAAGGTCAGAAGACAAGATTTTGGCTTGGTTAGTCCATACAGAAAGTTTTCCAGAGTTATATATGTATAGATCTTCTTCTTTACCTGTTATAACTCTTCAACTGGATTCTCCAAAAATGAAGGCTAAACAGCCTCATAATTTCTAATAGTAACTGTTGTTGTTTTTAACGTGGAAGAATATTCTAACAGGTACAAAATGTAAGATTATTGTTTCAGTAAAAAAGAAAGAAAGGAGGAGGCTTTTAGGAAAGAGAAATGAAATTAATCAAGGAGAGAAGCAGCCTAGAACTAAGGAAAAAATTCCTAACAGTTAATTAATTAATAGAACAAATTGCCTTCAGAAGTTGTAGGTGCTTCATCACTGGAGGCTTTTAAGAAGAGATTGGTCAACCACTTGTCTGAAATGGTATAAAGTCTCATGCCTGAACAGGAGGTTGGACTAGAAGACCTCCAAGGTCCCTTCCAACTGTTATTTTGCATATTCTGTATATTCTGAACCCTATTCATTATACATTAATGATGTCTTGTCCAGAGACCTGAACTATGAGCTCATTTTGCAATAATATATAATATATAAAAATTAACAAGAGAAAAATCATGCCTAGAAAGATAGTGAAGGGGAAAAAAAAATCAACTGGATCTTTATATGGAGCGATTTTGATACTGTAAACTGGTAATGTATATTAAGTGTGTTCTGAATGTTACTGCTTACCAATACCATAGAGAAATGCATCTGTTCCAACAAGTTTTAAAAATAATGGAATGAATCCAGCCTCTAAGAGATAAAGGGAAGTTATTTTCATCTGTACTATAGCAGCTGTAACCACAATTTTGCTGAGTGGTTCAGTACTCAGTTATAAACCTCTTATCAGTGTATGAATGGATTCTAAAACCATTCCAAAAGAAGAAACAAGCTCTCAAAACATTTACCCGTATTTCTTCTCTTGCTAATTTCATCTTGTACTATCTGCTTGGGCTAGTCAACTTTCCAAAGTTTAAGAAGTTCACTAATTCTGTTGCAATAAGAGAAATAAGGAAATGAGGTGTAATTCCTGACAAAGTGAATCTTAGCACACAAAAGCTTATGCCACTATTTTGTGTCTTCCAATCAATCTCGACTCCTGACAACTGCCTGGAATCGTTTCTGCAGTTTTCCTGCCAATTTTTTTTTTTTTTAAATGTGGTTTCCCATTGCCGTTACCCTTGGACTGAGATAATGTCTCAAAGTCACCTAGCTAGCTTTGTGCCTAAAGTGGGGTGAAGAAAGGTGGGAAATAAAGCTCATGATTTCCCAGTATCCATCCTGGTGCCTTAACCAGAGCACTAAACTGGCTCTTTATACCATACGTTGCTAACGTAAGCAAACTATCTGAAGGAGGCACTTTGAAAGCCCACTGGCACAATCAAAGCATTAATCTTCAAAACATTAAAGCATCTGTATACTGAAGAGTAACTGAAATGTAATTATATATGCTACGATCAGACCTCCCATGCTTCTCTTTCCCCATCATTTCCATTGTAGCAGTGGTGGGTTTCAACCGGTGTTATCACCCGCTTCGCTATGCACAAGCACATTACATTTCAGAACAGCTGAGGTGCGTCAATCTGCTCTGCCACGTCTATCAGCTGGGCTAAAACCCAACAAATATAGGTAGGTATAGTGCGGGGAGCAGGCAGGAGGGCACAGCTCACAGTCATAGTGAACCAGTTCGCTCTCGCCTCACCATCACCGTTGCCAGCTCGCCCGAACTGGGCCAAACCGGGAACAACCCATCACTACACTGTAGCCACAAGGAGATCAAAAGCTTTCCTTTCTACTGCAACATGGTAGTAACTCTAAATGTTAAAGATGAACAATGATTTAGAGAACCAACTAACAAGTCCAGTGATCTATTGAATCATGCAGAGCTTGACTTGGATTCAGATAATCATGAGTAGAATTCTTGTTTGAACCCTAAATGCTCAGTGAAGCTGACTAAGGAAGATGCAAGGCAGGCCTCCATGCAGGATGTACAACCCATTTCAGTTATATGTGATTAAATATCCTCTTGGATTTGAATGCCTCAATCGAAGTGTTAAACATAAGCCAGTTTGAAGTTGACACGTTTCAGCATGGCACAATTAAGGCTAACCACAGGTTATCCAGGTTTTAACATAGTATTAGAACGGAATAACATGTATTGACTTCATCTTATCTAGGGAACTAAGAAGCCTAGCAAGTTGACAGAGCTGGAAAAATTTGTCTTATTTCTTGACCTAAAAGAAATTGTCATCTTTGACGATTTGAAATAATAAATATGTAGACACTATCCATCTCTCAAAACTCAGGGAGTTAAAGTCCTGGACTAGGACTTCGGAGATTTGAGTCTAAACCCATTCTCTGTTCTTCTCTCATCAAAATTACAAGGCGGTCCTGGGAAAAATTCTACCTAGCAGTGTTATCTATGCAGCCTCAAACTCCTGGAGAAAAAGTGGGATATAAATCTAACTAATAAGCATTTAGGGACATGGTGGCTCAGTGGCTAAGACGTTGAGCTTGTCAATCGAAAGGTCAGCAGTTCAGCAGTTCGAATCCCTAGTGCCGTTTAACAGGGTGAGCTCTGGTTACTTGTCCCAGCTTCTGCCAACCTAGCAGTTTGAAACCACGTAAAAAGTGCAAGTAGAAAAATAGGGACCACCTTTGATGGGAAGGTAACAGCATTCCATGTACCATTGGCATTTAGTCATGCCGGCCACATGACCACAGAGACGTCTTTGGGCAGTGCTGGCTCTTTGGCTTTGAATGGAGATGAGCACCGCCCCCTAGAGTCAGGAATGACTAGCACATATGTGCGAGGGGAACCTTTACCTTTATCTTTAGTAAGTATTTGAGACAATAAACATAGAGATAATTGTTCCCACTTTTCCAACTTTTTTACTTTCATCTATGCATTCCCAGTTATAATATATTCTATCAAGATATTCTCTTTTTAGAAAGAATCGACTATATTCTCATCTTTTTCATTTCTAAATATATGTTTAGAGGAGATTAAATCATACATCTCCCTTTTAGCTTCTGCCTACCCTGTGCACTCTGATACATCCTCCTTACTTTGAGTCCTGTCAATTATACAATCAATCAAGAAACAGGTGGACAATTAATTTTCCCAAGAGGCCACATGAGAAACTGGGAGGGTAATGGAGGGTAAAACCAATAAAGCTGTGAAGGTACATAGGCTTGCATGCATGCACATACATAAATTGAAAAAAAAAAAAAATGCCCAGATCTGATCAAGAAGCATCCAAGTATTTGTCCCTTTAGAACGGCAATTCCTGGAGAATGATATGGCTCGCACCTATCTTGTCTTCAAGCAATCTTTATAACCTGGCCTTTCCCCTAGGCTTTGGGACAGGATGCCCAAGCAGGCCCCTAAGCTGACAAATGATGAGGGTACAGACTATATAGTCCCCTCAGATGTTTATTGTGTAGAGTCAGTTCGAATTGGGCTACCTACCATAGGTTGGATAAAATAAATTTATTGTATTCATGTAGTTAAACTGTAAGGAAGCTCTAAATATCAACCTCTCAGAATGTCCTTCTGTTCATATGTCAATAATTTAAAATGTTGGTGTCGCTATCTTTATTATTTTCTGTGCTATTAATCAAAAATCTATTTTGCAACTCTTTTAAATTTTAAATTATTCTACATGAGAAAAACAGGATTCTGTCTTGATGCTTAATTATGGGCTCACCAGAAAATGCAGCAGAAATCACAGAACAGAAGGCTCAGCATCCAAATATAGCCATTTTATTGGCACATTCGTCCACAAATATGGTATCAGGCCAGTAGAATTATGAAAAAAAATGAAGAGATTTAACTTTTATAGTCTCATGGTCTGGGGTAGAAATTAAATGTTCAGTTGTTGGCTATGGTAAATTGCTACAGTGCTTTGATTCCTTTATTTAAGCATACAAGTGATTTTGGCCTTATTTTTCAAAACTACTTACATAGGAAATGGAGTTCATTTTAATTGGCTCTTTCTGCAAAGCAAGACTGAGAAGCCTAAGACAAACATACAGTACATGTAAACTGGCAGTGGTATTTTACTCTATAGTACCAAAATAACTCAAGGAAGTAATATAAGCTTCAGTTACAGCTATGAAATCTCAGCTGCACAATTTCCAACCATCACATGTTGTTAGCAAATAGGAGTTTTCCATCTCTCTTTGCTCCATCTAGTGCAGTGATGACGAGCTCGGCACCAAGTGTCCAAGTGGGTTCTACTTACCTCTACTACTGGTTCTCTTCATGCACGCGCACCTAAAGCGCACCACCGCACATGCGCAGTAAGTTTTTGCCGGAAAAAAAACTCAAAAACTCAAACGATTTTCAAAGTTTTTCCAAAAAAAAGTAAGTTCGGGCACACGGGTGAGCCCGGGTCTGGGACGCGGAAAACCGGTTCAGTGATGTCACAACGTCACCACTACCAGATCATGCGAACTGGACCGAACCGGGAGCAACCCACCACTGGAACACACATGCATTCACGTACACCAGAGCACTGGAAACACGAATACCAGCTGGACGGTGCACATGTGCGCACCAGCCAGCTGGTATTCAGGTTTCTGGCATACACATGTGCACCAACCACCTTGTCTTCATGCACACCGGAGCACCAGAAACCCAAAGACCAGCTGGCCGGAGCACGCATGCCTGTTTTTTGCCCATTTTTGCCATTTTTCAGGCCGTTTTCAGGCCATTTTCTGGCACTCCAGAGCCTTCAAAGACCAGCTGGCCGGCTGGTCACCAAAAGAGTGGCTGACGAAGGCGCCTTGTGCCCACAGAGAGGGTTCTGCGTGCCACCACTGGCACAGATGCCATAGGTTCACCATCACGGATCTAGTGTTTGTCTGGAGTTTTGCAGTTCAGCGAGCCCTACTTCAATGTAATAAGATGGGATCTGTCAATCTTTTTGATATTCTCTGTTTTCTCTCAAAGATATACAGACTTGCATCTCATTAAAAGATATAAGATTTTTGCGAAATTGTCCAAGTTAAAAACACACTCCTGGCGATATCATTTTCACACACATTGCTCATAAATGCCTTTCCATCTTATTCCCAAATTGATCTGCATTTTTTTTTTAAAAAAGTTGCATTTTGATAGATTTTTTTCTCACTCTTTTCTGAACACATTTTGCAGTTGTTTTTTAAGATGCGAATTGCATCAGAAAATACAGTAAATTCAAAAATAAATGTATTATACTTTTCAATGTGCACATTAATCCAGAAGGCACAGATCAGCTCATATAGAAATTTCCAAAAACCAGTTCCTCATGCATCCATCTTTGAGTTTCATTCCTCTTTTTTCATTACATTTACCAGCATGGTATATTAGATTTGAACAACAAAACTGTGAATTCTTCAAATTATTCCTCTGCTATGAATTTATATAAAATGGCCATAGGCAATCCAAAAATAAATAAGAACAAAAAGCTCTGTTCAGCTGCCTTTGCAGAGCAATAAAAGGTTTTAAGTTTCAGCTTTGTGTTTTTTTAGAAAGGATTGTTCAGAACATATGGAATGCTCTGGACCCTCTAAAGTTTGTATAAATATCCCAAGAAAGATATAAGCTCATCATTTAAAAGAATAATAGCTTCAAACAACTGCATTTATACACAAAGTCATTTACCATGTCATCTACACAAGTACTCTCTGTTTAAAGATTGCAGCCTTGCAGAGAGGCCAATTCTGCTTCCTAATTCCTTTGAGCATAATTGCTCCCCAGTCTTGACAGCAAGGCTCCATGCTTCATTTTGATGGAGGAAGAACAAGTGACATCCTTTTTTTTTTTAGGAAAAACAAGGGCAATAATGCAAATTCATTGTTAAAAAATGATCAATGGAAAGTAACACTCCATAACTCTGGAAGGACGCAGCTTCCATACTGACAAACACACTCCTTATTTATAGTAGGGTGAGGGTCCTTTCAATTAGAAAGCAACCTATTCCTGTTGCTTTAGTACCAGGAGATTTCTCAACCTCAGCAACTTTAACATTGTGGATTTCAACTCCCAAAATTCCTCAGCGAGCATGACAGAGGATGCTGGAAATTGGACGCCACACACCTCTTAAAATTGCTGAGGTTGATTTAAAGGAGAATGGAGGCAAGCACCAAGGATTGGTTGCCCGGAAGCAAAATTTTTACACTTGCACCTGCAAAATCTGCCCGTTTGGGAGACAGCCATAAGCAGCCTATGCCCTAATTATTTTCTCACTGCCGTGGTTTCTTTTAGAGCTGAACATTTGGTCAAGCAATTAAAATTCTACCTGAATTGCATTGGTAACTGATGGGCTCTGCTGCATTTTGGGAGGAGAAACTCCTTGTCTGCAAGTTTGTTCAAGCCTCCTCTTCCCCCTCCCATCCACCCACTTAAGGACTCTTTTAGCTGATCTTTGGCTCTGCAGTTGAGTAGCCTTGCCTTGTTAAATAGAATGGGGACTAGTGCAAAGTTAAATAGGTTCCTTCCTTGTTTGCTTCCTTAATCAGCAGTGATTCAACTTCTCATTCTACACTTGAGACTTTTCAGTGCTATGTTTGGCTCAGCAGTTAAGCGTCTGAATTAGCTGCTTTGCTAAATGGGAACAGGCGGTGCACATTTCAATGGGAGGCTCTTTATGGTACGCTTGAATAATCGG
>JANHFM010009289.1:0-14851 GCA_032468115.1 Grayia smithii
AGCCAGCAGAGCTGGCTGGGGAATTCTGGGAGTTGAAGTCCACACATCTTCCAGTGGCCAAAGTTGAGAAACACTGGTCTAGACCAGTGGTGGGTTGCTCCCGGTTCGCGCAATCCAGTAGCGGTGACGCTGTGACATCATCGAACCGGTTCTCCGCGCTGGGAGCTGGGCCCACCCGCGTGCCCATACTTACGGTTCTCTGCTGAATGCGTGCTCCGCGCATGCGCAGAATGCTTTGAGTTTTTCCCCCCAAAAAAGTTACTGCGCGTGCGCGGAGCGCATGTTTGGCATGCAAGTAAGCAAAGCGAGCACGCTCTGATCACGTGCAAAGCACCTGCATCATCAGAACCAGTAGTAAAGGTAAGTAGAACCCACCCCTGGTCTAGACCATAATTTATTATACACCTATACATGTAATAGGGGTACACTTCGAATTGCAATTATAACGGAGCCTGTCTTGATAGTCATTCACTCATGATGGTTCTAAAGCAGGTTGGTCACATGACCAACTTGATCTTATAAACTTTTTTTTGGCGGTCATTAAGTAAACCAACAGTTTTGCTATAAGCAGTTTTGCCAAAATCTGGAAGTAAATGCCAGTTTGGCAAAACTGTCATAAAATGCAGTCACATGACCAGTTGCTGAGTGCCTGAAGTGCAATCACATGACAGGTGGAGAATCAAAGTAGTTCCATTGGAATTTGGAACAGTTGCTAAGCAACCAGTTATGAGTTGAGGATTACCTATACTGATGGTTTCGGGGTGTACTTTATTGCCTTATTCTTTACAAAAGCTAAAACAATACCCATTTCTACATATGTGTATGTATACTGTATGCATGTATAAATATTTTATGCATATCTATGTATAAAAATTTTAAAAGTCTCCTATGATCTCCACTTTACTTCTAGCGACTTCATGAAGTTTTCTTAGCAAGAGAATGGGAGTGGTCTCTCGCTGCCTTTTTCTAGGCTGTTATTTTCAACTCACAGCCCTGACTTTTCTTGATCTCCCATGGCAGCAAAATGTGCTTTCCCTTTTGCCTATCCTGGAGAGTCCTCCATCCTCCCCAGAAAAACTAGCCATTCCTCACCTGCTGGGCCCACTTCTCTGTCTCCTGCTGCTCCTGCAGGTACTCCTCTGCCAAGGCCACCGCTCGATCGCACGTCTCCGGACTGCGCTCCCTAATCCAGTCCTGCATTTCCTGTGGAAGGATGACAAGGAACTGCTCCAAGATGAGCAGATCCAGGATTTGTTCCTTGCTCTGGCCTTCAGGCCTCAGCCAGCAGTGACAGAGCTCCTGCAGTTGCTGACATGCCATCCGAGGCCCATCGGCAGCCCGGTAGCAGAAATGCCTGAAACGCTGGCGGTGCGCCTCGAGGGCGAGGTAGTCATCCAGCCTCAGAATGGCCACCTTCACCTTCCCATAATCAGCTTTGTCTTTTGCATCCAGGCTGAAATAGGCCTGCTGAGCTTGTCCACTAAGGACTGGCACAAGGCGAGTCACCCACTCGTCCCGTGGCCACTGGGAAGCATCCGCCACACGCTCAAAGGTGGCCAGATAGGCCTCGGTGTTGCCCCCTTGAGTCAAAGGAGGCAACTGCAGGCTGTCCCAGACTGGAGTGATGAAGGGAGCAGGCACCACCTCTAGCACCCTTTGCCACTGGCACTCCCAGCTCTGCGGTAGTTCTTCGGCCAGCTCCTGCTTCACCCTGGACACCGCTCTTGTGAATTCTTCACTAGTTGCAGATGGAATGGTGGCAAGGCCATTTCCTTCTTCCTCTTTTGCATTGTCATTTGCTTGGCAGGGAGTTTCCATTTTCATTTGGACCTGCAATGGACATCTCACATCCTCTACCTCTTTTGAAAGAGCAGCCATGTTGTTTGGGTGTTGCTGTGCAGCCATTTTGTGGCCTGAGGAGCTGCCAATCGAGCAGCTGTGTCTCTGCTGCAGACTCTCCGAAAGTGCTCTGGAGCCAGACTTCGGCAGGGGCTAGTGAAATCTGTAAGGCAGTGTGGGCATACTCCTGTCAGAAAAAATGGGAGACTGATAGTTTCCCAAAAGTAAGTCTTTTAAAGTAACATTATTTTCAATTTATGCCACCAAATTTCCTTGGTTACTGTTTTGTTTGAAGTTTGCATTATAGCTTTGATGTAATGCTTTGACGTCAACATTTTCTTCATGCCTTTTTTTTATGCCACTTGATTGTATTTGGTAAGATTTATTCCTAATTATCTATCACGTGAAAATTTTCAGCTGTCATTCTTACCATAAAGCCAGTGTTATTTAGAAAATATTTTGCTGGGGGATAACCATAAACACTGACAAATTTATACAGCCTTTTAAATATTCTCTATGTGGTAGGCATTCATCAAAACTATTTATCAAATATTTATCCCTTAGGTGCTCCGATTACATAACAAAAGTATTTAAATAAAACTATGTGGAATTTATCTGGTTACCTTCTTAGCAGCACAAAAATACTAAACCTGGAGAAGAACGAGCTGCAAATGAGAGAGAAAACAAAGAGTAATACTGTAGACAGATCTCATTCTTTAAAAAATGCAAATAAAGATTTAGGATATCAAGAGAAAGCTGCTGGATTCCTATTTGCAGGGGTGCAGTCTATTGCCTTATTCTGCTTCCTATTCTTTTATTCTTTTTTTAATCAACAATCCATTGTAGAGGTTATCCATAAAGAATGAGGTCAATTCCCTGTCCCAAGGCTCTTACAATCTAAAAATAGAAAGGAAGAAAAAGAACTAGGAAAAGAAACAGAACAAGAAAACACAAGAAAACAAGACAAAGTTATTTCAACCGTAGATAGATGATCTTAGTTACATGACTTAGAGGAGGAGAAGGAGGATGGTCTTGTCCCAAAGCTTTTGGAAAAGAGCTGAAGAAAGAGAAGCATTCTGGGATGCAGATCCTGTCACAAGGCAGAAAAGGTAAAAAGCATCTGAAACGGTTCAGAGGAATAAACATAAGAACAGGCACATCTTGAGCAAGAGGAAAGGAATAATACTGGCAAGTCGAAGATTACACAACAACAACAATAATAATAAATATTCAGTTGACAGTTTCATGTATAACGAATGAAAGAGATAATAGTAACAATCTGTCACACCCTCTTTTCCATGCCAAAATGAAAGGGGGGGAAAATGCAACATGATCAGGGCAACGAAATACACAAGCAGGAGCAGGACTCCTGAAGGTTATCAGGACCATTGCCGGCTACCATGAAACCCCGGGGCTGCCCAACGAAGCGAGTCGAGATCACCGTCCCGTGTCTTCCTCTGACACAGACGCGACCCTTTTAGCAAGGCGGCTCTGGGAGGAGAGGGGTTAAATAGTGAAACAATAACACCCCCCTCCAAAAAAAAAAAAAAAGGGGGGGGGGATCAGTGGAAGGGCCCCGCTGGCTCACCTTTCGCTTTCATGCAGCCTACCTCGCGCTTCCCTCTCGCCTCCGAACGCAGCGGAAGAGCGGACTGCACCACTTCAGGGCACGAATGGGGAAGCGCACACTTTGCACTGCTCTCGCTGCCAAAAGAAGCTCGCCACGCTCCCTGCAAGCAGAAGGCTAACCCGACAAGGAGAGAAAGCGAGGGGGGTGGGAGAGTGGGGAAAGCCTTGATTTCCGGCTGCAGCGATGCTCGACTTGCAAGGGAGCTTCTTTGGGTTGGTTTTCAAAGCAAGAGCAACCCAGCATCCTCCACCTCGCATGCTTGCACGGTATAGCGCGGTTCTCCCTCCCCTTCCTTCTCCCTCCGCCTAAAACTAGCGCGAATCAACCCAGGAAGATCCGAATCTTTCGTGCACGGCCTTCCAAAGGGTGGAAAGACATGCGTGCATTGACCAGGGCAAGCTCCAAAACCAACTTCATGCTTCTCCCCAAAAAAAGTGACCCTCCCGCGATCCAAAAAAAGCCTCTCGAGCTCAGGAACCACGTGGCTGACGGAGTGAAGCAAAACGAGGCGTTGTTTTCCTAGTTTCGCCAGCCCGGGACTCTCACCGCTGGCTTTCACCTCTTTTTCTCCCTGCCCCGGGACTCACCGCTGTGCGGCTCCCCTCGAGGTTAATAAAGGGGATCAAATCGAAGGCCACGTTCCATTTCTTTCCACCTTTGGACGGAACGGGAAAGCATGTTCGCATCTTGCATCGCCTCCCTTTGGATGGCGCTCGCCGAGCCACTCTAGGAGCCTGGCTGATGCGTGTATTTTTTTTTAACTCTTTCGCGTTTGCAACAGAGGGTAAAGCGGTGTTTTTCAAACTTGGCCGCGTTAAGATGTGTGGACTTCAATTCCCAGAATTCGCCAGCCATGCACCTATGCTGGCTGGGGAATTCTGGGAGTTGAAGTCCACACATCTTAACGCAAACAAGTTTGAAAACTCTGGTGTAAACCTTCAGGTAGTGTGTGGCCAAAGTAACCAAGGTTTTCGTGACTCAGTAACTTAATGATTTAAGAAAATCAGGACAGCACAAGCGATGTGCTCCCTGCCTGATGCCTTCAGATTCAGCTGGACTGTAACACCCAGCCTGAAGGATTTCTATGGGTATCTGGGGATGGTAGGAAGGAGTTCTTTAAAAAAAATAAGATAATTTTATAAAACATTGCCATTAAAAGTTACGAATGAATGCTAACTAAAAAGAAGTAAAAAGAATGGAAAGAAAAATAGAAAAGAAAGAAAAATAATATATATAAATGACTTATCCATTCATAACAAGTATATCCATTTTTAGTAACATATCACTTTCTCTTAAAATACAACAAATGATACCTTCTTCCCATCTTATTTGTAAGCAAGTGTAAAGGCGGCCATTGATCCCACTTAGTAAATGTCCATTAAGGGCAGTAGTGGGTTGCTCGCCCGGTTCGTACAATCTGGTGGTGGTGACAGTGTGATGTCACCGAACCGGTTCTCCGCGGGTGGGAGCTGGGCCCACCCGCACCCCCGTACTTACGTTTCTCTGCTCTGCACATGCGCAGAGTGCTTGTTTCGAGTTTTTTCCAAGGAGAGTAGTTAGTGCGCATGCGTGGAGTGCGTGTTTGGCACGCATGCGAGCTTCACTCGCATTCGTGCACCGATCACGCGCAAAGCGCGTGCATGAAGAGAACCAGTAATAAAGGTAAGTAGAACCCACCCCTGATTAAGGGTAACCATACTAATTTAACCTTGATCAAATAAACCAATTTTATATTCCTTTTACTTTTAACAAACTTCATCTTTAATCCCTTTAAATACTGGATTTCTTTTAATTTTTTCTTTCTCCTGATAAAATCCTTCAAAACTTTAACAAAACTTTTTTTCTAAATTCAATATAGGAAAGTTATCCAGGTTACTTTTTTGTTTAGTTATTTGTGTATCATTTTTAATTATTAAGACATCACCTGGTATCATTTGTATATTCTGTAGTTTAGCATCTTTTTCCAAATCACTCTTTTAGTCTGTCATTTTTAAGTCCACTTTCAAAGCAATTTGAGTCTTGTCCAATAAAACTTCTATAATATGTTTTAAATACAGGCTACCTATTAATGGCAGAGATTTTTTTTAAAAAACTTATGGGTCCATTGCTCATGTTGACTGGAGAATTTTGGGTGTTGAAATCCAAATAGCTTAAAGTAGCCATGGTTGAGAAACACCCAAAACATATTTGGGCCCACCTTTGTATATGGCTATATCCAGCAGTGAAATCCAGCAGGTTCTGACAGGTTCTGGAGAACCAGTAGTGGAAATTTTGAGCAGTTCGGAGAACCGGTAGCGGAAATTTTGAGTTCAGAGAACCAGTAGCGGAAATTTTGAGCAGTTCGGAGAACCGGCAAATACCACCTCTGGCTGCTCCCAAAGTGGGGTGGGAATGGAGATTTTGCAATATCCTTCCCTCAGGAATGGGGAGGGAATGGGGATTTTGCAGTATCCTTCCTTGCCATGCCCACCAAGCCATGCCCACTAAGCCACACCATGCCCACTAAGCCACACCATGCCCACCAAGCCACACCCACAGAACAGATAGTAAAAAAAATGGAATTTCACCACTGGGAGAGAGAATTTCATCTGGGGAGAGTTTTACAGGTATCATCTTACAGGAAATAGCTTCATAGTTGTGAAGGCAAAATATACAATAATAGATACCAAAATACCAGAAGCAGATTCAAATCAAATGTTAACATCGTTGAGCTGGAAAAAGTTATTTACATCACTGATTCCAGATTCACACTTAAGGCAGCAATCTGGTTTCAAGCACCCTTGCCTGATGGCTGGTTTCTGCCCCCCATTTGAATAGACCCAACTGGTTCATACTGTAAGGAAAAACTGTTAGTGGAATTAATAACAGCCATCACTCTGAGATATTTTTTTTAATTCCTGCACTGAGCAGAGGTTTGGTCTTGGTAGCTTAAGAGGCTTTAAAGAGGCCCTTTGCAGTTTCTAATTGTATGAAATACTGAATGCGCTCTATGGCATATGTTCTTTCATCACATGAAGAAACATTCATTGGTTTGGACAAGATCAGGGTTGGTTTCCCTCTGGAATTTGTGGGTGTTCTCCATCACTGGAGGTTTTTAAGAACAGATTGGACAGCCATTGGTCTGAAGTGGTATAGCAGTGGTTCTCAACCTGTGGGTCGGGACCCCTTTGAGGGTCAAACGACTCTTTCACAGGGGTTGCCTAAGACCATAGGAAAACACATATTTCCGATGATCTTAGGAGCCAAGGCACCGCTCCTCTATCCATCTCCAGGTGAGTCTAATAGGTCCTATTTCCAAGTAGGCGCCCTAGATTCTGATTTTCGTTAGATGTGGGCCATTGCACTTGTGAGAAAGGTCAAGGAAACACCTGCCTTTCAGGTGTTTACATTACAATTTATAATAGTAGCAAAATTAGTGTTATGAAGTAACAATGAAAATAATTTTATGGCTGGGGGTCACCACAACATGAGACACTGTATTAAAGGGTCGTGGCATTAGGAAGGTTGAGAACCACTGTGGTATAGGATCTTCTGCTTGAGTAATGGGTTGGACCAGAGGACTTTCAAGATCTCTTCTGATACTGTTAAAATTTGTGTGACTCTAGGCAGCTAAGTTGAGCAAACTCAAGTCAGTTCATATCCCATACAAAGTCATATAATAGTGTGATTTGTTCAGAACATATAGTCCTCGACTTACAACAGTTCGTTTAGTTACTGTCCAAAAAAAATTACTTATGACCGTTTTTCACACTTTGGTTATTAAGTGGTATCCCCAGGGTCATGTGATCAAAATTCAGATGTTTAGCAACTGACTCATATTTATGATGGTTGCACTGTCCCAAGGTCCCACTGTCCTACCTTTTGACAAGCAAAGCCAATGGGCTTAGTTGTTCACTTAACAACTACTGGTAAGTTACTAACTTAACAACTGTACTAATTCACTTAACAACTGTGGCAAGAAAGGTCGTAAAATGAAGCAAAACTCACTTATGCAACTTATATAAAACATTATTAAGGTTTCTCTTTGAAATACTTCTAATATTCTAGCCCAGGTTTAAACATAACAATAGTCAATAATAGTAAATGAAACAATAACAACGTACATCTATTTAATATACCAAATACTGTAGTTTATTTTAGCATTATATTTTACACCTATGGCTTTACAGTTCATTTTGTCCTTTTGCTTTTCCAGACTCCATTTACTTCAATGTTGGCTTGAGCATAAATTTAAATAAAGGATTTGGCCCTTGTATATTTAATTCTGTAATAAATAAATAAGCTGCGCAAGGAACAAGATAGATAAAAGCCACAGTCCGTTCAGTGGAGGGGCTTTGATTGCCCTCGGTTCCAGACAGTCCATAATAAGAGGAGAGAGAAATCTTTATAGTATACTGTGCAGTGGAAGATTTCCTCCAAAGGGCACATTTTAAAAATAAATATTTATTTGACCATGAAAAACAGCCAAGGTGTTACTTTTTAATCTTTACATTTAACTAGTATTTGGACTGATTTTTTTTTAAAAAAATAACTATCTTTGGCTAGCTGGCTGGAAAATTCTGGAAGTAGAAGTCTACATGTTTGAAGTTGTCATGGTTGGGAAACCCTGGTGTAGAAGATGCACTACAATTCCAGAGGTAGGAAAAATGAAAAATATGCTGGCATTACAAAATTCCTAGTGTATCAAAAAAGTATCTTGGCTCTGCCTTCAGGTAGCTCTTCTTCAACTCCACAAGCCTCTCAGCTCATTTCTTTTTCTCATTTGCTCCACTCAGGAGAAGCTACTGAATATTGCTGGCTGCAAACACAATACACTTTCCTTAAACCTTCAAGAAGCTTTTTCCTGCCTTTTCTGTGATAATGACTAAGGAAGCAAAGATGCCTTGAATTTTCTACCTGTTATCTGTTTCCATATGCAGTGTTAATCCCTGGAGATGATGGCAGCACAAAACGCTATGGAAGCATTAGGAATGAGAAAACAAATATTGAAAAAGGTTTGTTTTAAAGGAAAAAATGCTCGGGAAAGAGAACTTTGCAAGAATATTTGGGTTTGTTTTTTTTATAGACCGTATAGCACACCTCCATTATTATTTTTTTCAGATGTTCCTCTGAATGCGATAATGAAGTCTAGCAATTTACAGCGGATTGTTTGCAAGGGAGGCTTCTAGACTTAGCAATTCTCTCAACCCTTCCTACGCTTTCTGTTACTTCTTCCCTGCCAGCCATTTCTTTTGCTTATCGCAAGTCTCGGTTTCTCTTTTGCCTTTCCAGTATGCCCAGCCACCTCTATGTAGTAGCATAATTCTGCTGACCATTAGCCTTGGAAGAAGAAGACCATGTTTTCGAAATCCAGGCAAGATTCTCATCCCGTGCAGCTGGCTTCTGACTCTTCGTTCGGAAAGAGGTTTTTCCACCAGGTGGCAGGAAGACTCTTTTGGAAGATGAGGCTTCAGTGAGCCCTGCTGGGTCACCGGTATCTGGATGCATGCGACCATGCTTCACAAGGTGAGATATCTGGCTGAACCTCTGTCCACAGACTGCGCAAGCATAGGGCTTCTCGCCGGTATGGGTCCGTTCGTGCTGCACCAGGGTGGACCTGTCACTGAAACGTTTGGAGCAGACCGAGCATGGATAAGGGCGTTCTCCAGTGTGTACTCGCTGATGGATGGTGAGATTGGAGCTATGACAGAAGGACTTGCCACAGACAAAGCATTTGTATGGCTTATTACCTGTATGGATCTTGCTATGAGTCCGAAGGTTGCAACTTTGGGAAAAAGCCTTCCCGCATTCAGGACACTGATAGGGCCGTTCTCCACTATGTGTCCGCAAATGGATATGTAAGTTGCTTGGATGTCTGAAACACTTTTCACACAATGTGCAGGCATATGGCTTCTCCCGGGTATGGACGTAGCGGTGTTGGCGCAGGTCAAACCTCTGCTTGAAGGACCGCCCGCAATCCAGGCATGTGAGATCAGAAACCACAGTGGCACTGAAAGGAGGATTCCACGTGGTGACAGGGAGAGAGGCTTTGTGGACTTTTACTTCCAGAAATGCCAGCTGATGTTCTTTGTCCTGGACAACCTTTTCACTCCTTGTTTCCTTGTTCAGCATGGGTGGCTCGCTCAGAACCTCATTTTTTTTCTTCTGTTTGGGGCGCTGACCTTCTGAGGCAGTTGGTGTCTTCAGCTGTGATGACTTAGCACCCTGAGGAGCCAGAGTCTTCTTTTGTTTGCCAGCCTTGGCAGTTGAAATTTGGCTTCCTGATTCCCTTTTTCCAGATCTTTTCTGCAGCAATGATGCTTGAGGCCTATCTTTTGTGGAAGCCAACTCCTCTGTTCCAGATGGCGGATCCTTCTTTCTTTTGGAAGATTTATGCTTTGAGGAAATCAATGGCTTTTTTAGAGGGAGGGTACTAGATGGAGACACTAATGCGGCAGCCTCTTTGATAGACTTAGAAGATGGCTCTTGGACAAGTGTTTCCCCTAGACTCACACTGTCCTGAGGTACTTCCGTTGCAATGGCTTGTACCTTAATTGTCTTTGTGGCCCTCTTTAAATAAGAACGTTTTTCCACCCCTTGGATAACAGTTGGTGACAGTTGGTTTGCTGCAACAGAAAGAAGAAAGAGTAGTTGCTTTTGAAGGAAAGGTTATCTCCCTTTTTCCCCCCAGCCCCATTTAACTGGGAAATAGGCTTAAGGAAAGAAAGTAAGGAAAGCTCTCTCTTGATTCCCAAACTGCATGTTGCTGTGATAGGTATTGCTCTGATTCATAGAAAAATAACTTATTTTCCTCTGCTTTTTTTGAGAGGTGTTCTCTGAAAGCTGATGGCACTGGGTTGGTTGGATGGAGAAGGGGAGGAAAACATGGCTTTTTAAAAAGGTTAAAGGTGTGTTAGGTTCTGGGGAAACCTGCTATGTCTATTCTGTCTCTTTGGGGATGAAAAAGTAGAAAATATATTGGTGCAAATTTTGTTGTCACATTTTGGGAGTGTAATCTGGATGTGTTCTGGGGCTGCAGATTGGGTCTAGGGGCTCCACCCAGTGGGTTACTTATCCCTAAGTACATGGATAGCTCCCTCAATAATAGTGGGTCAAAACCACTCAAATGGCACCCTTGATTACCGTATGCTATTGAAGTCTCGTTGCTTTTACATCTTTTATGAAATGGGTGAAGTTTTGATCATAGAGTTGTGCCCGCCATCTTAACATCTTTGACCCTCTCCTGCAGACATCCCTGGAGAATTTGCACAAACACAGCCCACCTCCCCTCTAAGTAATTTAAATCGTAATTCCTGTTGCTAATAGCAAAACAAACAGGGCTTATTTAGTATGGATGAAGGTATGTTTGTGTATTATAAAAATTAGGCTATAAAGAACTAGGTAACAGGTTCAGTGGATCATAACTAAACTCTCTTTTCAGTCTTCTTCCTTACCTATGAATCGATCTTTTGGAGAATTTATAGTATTATTCTGAAAATACAATTCTCCCCTTTGTTGTGTCCGGGTGATTATCTCGGGTTTCTCCAGGGGAACTCCTGCCCAAGAGAAAGAAGCATTAAGAGAAACGCGCACAACCAAAGATTTATGGCTTCACAAATTCTCAGTGAAAAATTCTGAAAGTGAGGCCAAACACAAAGACGCCTCACATTGGTTTAAACCAGCAATTCTCAACCTTCCTAATGCCGCGACCCTTTAATACAGTTCCTCATGTTATTGTGACCCCCAAACATAAAAAAATTTTCGTTGCTACTTCACAAGTGTAATTTTGCTACTATTATGAATCGTAATGTAAACACCTGAAAGGCAGGTGTTTCCTCAACCTTTCTCACAAGCGCAATGGCCCACATCTAATGAAAATCAGAGTCTAGGGCGCCTACTTGGAAATAGGACCTATTAGACTCGCTTGGAGACGGATAGAGGAGTGGTGTCTTGGTTCCTAAAACCATCGGAAATATGTGTTTTCCGATGGTCTTAGGCGACCTCTGTGAAAGGGTCGTTCGACCCCCAAAGAGGTCCCGACCCACAGGTTGAGAACCACAGGTTTAAACATTAAAAACAGGCAGGAGAAGGGAAAGTTGATCTAGACCAGAACAAGAGATAAGGATGCACCAATGTCAGTCCTATTCTCTTTCCTTTGACTGTCCCTGATTAACCTATCCAACTCTATACAGGGCCAGTTCAGCATAGTAGCGAAGGTGGTGGAATAGAGGCAGGCAGACACAGTTCAAGGCCAGTTTCAACTCCAGAAGTTCACTAGCTGACTTTGGGTCAGTCATTCTCTCTTCGGCCAATCTAACTTCCAGGGTTGCTATGGGGACAAATAAGAGGAAGGGTTTGCTATGTATAGGTAATCCTCGAATTACAATGATTTGTTTTGTGACTTTGAAATTACAAGGATACTGAAAAAAGTAATTTATAACCAGTCCTCACAATTACGACTGTCGCAGCATATCCAAGGTCACGTGATCAAAATTTGGATGCTTGGCATGTATTTAACGAAAGTTGTAGAATCCTGGGATCACATGAACCTGACCATTTGCCACCTTCCCAGTCACTTCCAGTAAGCAAAGTCAATGAGGGAAGCTAGATTAACTTAATGATATCATAATTCATTTACAACTGTAGCAAAAAAAAAGGTTGCAAAATTGGGCACGACTCACTTAACAACCTGCTTAGCAATGGAAATTCTGGTCTCAATTGAGGTCATAAATTGAGAGCTACCTATATATCACCTTGAACTCCTGAATGAAAGGCAGTGTCTGAACCAAACACCTTTACAGAATATTAGAAGGTTCAGACAATAACACTATGCTGGAGAGGAGACAACCATCATTTCCTCAAGACCTCCAGAGTCCTGCTAACCTAACTTTCCAGGACAGATGTCCTCCAAATGTTGTAAACTACAAATCCCCACTCCAGTCATTTGGGTCCTTGATCAGAAGCATCAGAAGCTAGATTCATCATGAAACTAGAAAACCATTGTTCCTGAGTTGCCATGGAAACAAGGAGGGCTGAAGAAAACTGGCCAATCCTCACCCAGAGTGGACACATTCCGAAAGTTCTCCAGAGTGACATCCTCATACAATGCTCGTTGCTCCTCAGTTAGCAAGGCCCACTCTTCATTGGAGAACTTCACGTCAATGTCTTTGAGTGGCACTGGTGGCTATTGGGTGGTGGAGAAAGGGGATGAAAGAGACACATTCAAAAATCAGATGAGGAAAAAAACAGAACTCCAAATAGATTAATTGTTAAATACACCAATTGGAAAGCTTTCATGAACCTGAATATCCCCTCAATCAGCTCTCTCAGCATAACTATTGTTAGAGGAAAGAGGGGTTCCATTACAAGCTAGGATTTTGCAAAAATGATGCTACTTGGAAAGGAGATAATTTTATTCGAGAGCATAAAAGATGGCACTCAAAGGTGGACTACAGTTTGGGGTACAGAAGCTGATAATAGGAAAGCTGGTCCTTTGTGAGATGTGTATGAATGTGTTCTTTGTAATGCTTAATTTGGTGGATCTGCAGCTCTGGAAGTGAAATGTTTTATTTGACTTTTATTTACAGTTCTTTTCTTTGATATGAGTTTATGTGTTGAGTTTGGGCACCACCTCTGTGTACCCAGGGGAACTATATTGTAAAAGGAACTTTCCCTTCTGCTATTATTCACTTAGGTAAATTAGTTTAGCCTGATCATTACTGTAATTATGATGGAGGAAGTGGCTTAGTGATATTTACTATTTTGTATTAACTTTGTGTGCCACATAATTTTCTAGTTTCAATTATTTGCGGGTTGTGCTAATGATTAAAAGAAAGGATAGAGGCAGTGCAGGAATTAAATTTCTTCCAACACTATGGAGTTCAAATTATGTCCCTATTTTACTTTAACTCTGACTCTAGTACTGTGATGAAATGTGCAACTGAAGAAGGGTTGGTAGAGTGGAGGGGGTGGGGGGATGTCAGCACTGGCAACGCATTCCAGGGAGAAGGCAGCTCATTCCAGAGAGGGGCCCAAGACAAGAAAGAGCTGAATTGGATGAGGATGGGGAAAGGATCAGCAGAATTATACCCTAGAACAGGGCTCTCCTACCTTGGCAACTAGTGAACCTAGACCTGATGGACCTCAGTTCCTAGAATTCCACGTGCTGGAAAGTCTACAAGTCTCAACAATTGTCAAGATTCGACATTCCTGTTCTAGAATCTCCCAGGTTTTAGTTTAATTTAATTTAGTTAAATTTATTTGCTGCTTATTTCGCCCTAGGGCTACCCTAGGCAGCTTACAACAATAAAAACAGAGAAAGGAAAAGAAGTGTAAACATAACTAGTAAAGTAATGGGACAATATAATAAACAATGAAAAAAGAAACAGTGATACTGTCTGTTAGGCTAGACAGTATCATTGTCTAGCCTAACTGTCTAGCCGTCACTGTGTGTTTTCTTCCCCTGGACTGACTATCCACCAATTCGGCCCCTGCATTGCCCATTTTTGTGATCTGGCTTATACCGTGGCGGAATTATATGCCCTGCGAGATTCCCCCCTCTCGCAGGTCTGGCCATCTTCATTACGTAAGACTCCCCTTTATGACGGGTTTTGGGACCCCGAGAAGAGGCATGTTTTAAAACAGGGTTTAAGGGTTTTTTTTTAAATCGGTTTTTAATTCAGATTTTAAGGGGACCCTGGAGGGGGGTGGTATGTAAAATTCAGGCAGAACCTGGGAGGACTCCTACTGGTCACTAGCCTAAGCCTTCCAATGGTCACGGGGGAAGGGGTAGGGAAGGTGTGGGGGAAGAAGTTCAGGGTACACAGGGTCATTCCATCCCCATGTTGACTGGGAGAGGCAGGTATGGTGGGAGCAGAGAGCCGTACGAGACCAGGGGATCGTGCCCCCACTGTATCCAAGAGCTGACATGTTCTGACTCTCTTTGCTCCCTATGCTCCCCTGGGGGTATGAGAGTGCAGGACCCCGGACTCCGACTGGTGTACCTAAATGCCAGGTCCGTGGTAAATAAGTTCCCCCTCATCCAAGAGCTTATTGATGAGGAGGGCGCGGACCTGGCTTGCATCACGGAAACCTGGTTGGGCCAGGAGGGAGGAGTCCCTCTCTCTGAGCTTTGCCCACTGGGTTTCCAGGTGCTACACCAGCTGCGACTCCAGGGAAGGGATGGAGGGGTAGGAGTAGTCATTAGGGAAAGTCTTGATCCTAAGCAGGCCATTGTACCTCAGACAGGCGGATGTGAGTCTCTCCTCCTGAGATGGAATCCTGGAGTTCAGTTGGGTCTGTTGATCATGTATCAGACTCCCAGCTGTGTATCATCAGCCCTGCCCACGCTCAACCGCCAGGTGGCGGTTGAGCTCCCAAGTCTTATGGTCCTGGGGACTTCAA